>JAJIBD010037725.1:0-23875 GCA_021461705.1 Cryptotis parvus
CGGCCTGGCCCTCACGTGAGTCAGTGCCTAACCCTAACTTCTGCTCCGGCACTTGTGAGGGGGTTAGTCCATGGGCCACCCAGGCCCGCCCCACTCAGATCGGCTCCTCTCTCCCACCCAGGACCCCTGTGGGGCTGAGCTGAGGCATGGCGGGGCACTGGAGCCCCTCGCAGGGCTGTTCTGACGGCGTTGTTTTTCCTTTTTGTTTTGGGGGTCACACGGGTGACGCTCAGGGGTCCCTCCTGGCTCTGCACTCAGGAATTACTTCTGGCGGTGTCGGGGGACCCTATGGGATGCTGGGGGATCGAACCTGGGCTGGCTGCGTGCAAGGTAACGCCCTTCTTGCTGTGCTGTCGCTCCAGAGCCTCTTGCTAAACAGTGACTTTATGATGGTTTAGGTAATACGGGACCAGCAATGTTGCCGTGTGAGCACTGAGGGATGAGCCACTGCTGGCCTCGGGGACCTCAGCCCGCCTGCCAAGCCCTGCCCACTGGGCCCCCCACCGAGGCCCCGCCACCGCTGCGTGCCAGGACCTCCCGCGTCACCCTCTGGTGTCCTCGTGTTGATGGTCAGTTCGGTTTGGAGCATTTTCTCTTTTCCATCATCAACATGTCCTGGATGCTCCGCCTAGGCCCTGGTGCTCCTTTGGGTCCGTCTGGGCGTTTCGCATCCCTGGCATCTCAGGTCTCCATGCTGTGTCCGGTTTATTTTATTTTATTTTTATTTGTGGCTTTGGGGTCCCACCCAGCGATGCTCAGAGTTCCCCTGGCTCTGCACTCAGGAATTACTCCTGGCGGTGCTGGGGACCCTATGGGATGCCGGGGATCAGTTGTGGCGCAAGGCAAGCACCCTCCCCACCGGACGCATCGCTCGACAGTGTCCTGGTTTAGCAATGCTTGCTGTCCACACCTTTCACTGACCTCGCGGCAAGCAGCGGCCCTGGGCCGTGTCCTTTGCCCCTCGGGTTGTTTCTCTCTCAGCATCAAGCCCCTCAGTCCCGTCCGAGCCGCCACATCTGAGGGGTTCGAGTATTTTTGTGGCCGTCTTGGAGATGCCACGAAACATCGGACGTGGCCCGGATCCGAGCGGGGCTGGAGTGGCCCCGACGTGTCCTGCTCCCTGGTGGCGTCCCCGTGGGCTGCCATTCCCGCGTCCAGCCTGCTGCCCGAGGACCTTGAGTGGCCTGTGGACTGGGGCTCAGCCGCACAGCACACCTGTGAGCTCCCGGTCCCCGGGCCCCACGTGTCCGTCGCCCCACCGCCGAGAGGAGAGCAAGCGTGCCGGGAAGCGGTGGAGCCCCAGCAGAGCAGGCGGACCTGGCGCTCGGGACCCGGCTCCCTGGCTGTCCCTCGGGCCCTGGTGGCCCATGCCAGCTGCCAGCTATGCATGAGGGTCCCTGACGCTGACTGCTGGGCACATTTATGCCACTCCCAGCCAGGTGTGGAGGTGAGACACGTGCTGTCGCCGCCTGGGGCTCTGCCTGCCGGGCTCTTTGGGGACCCAAGGCTGTGACAGGGTCAGGACCAGGTTGTCAGCAACCCTGTCCCAGGGTGAGCAGCTGGGAGCTGGGGTGGGGCCAGGCTGGGGAGGCCATTGCCTGCCTGTCTCTCCTTCCTTCCTTTTCCTTCCTTCCTTCCTTCCTTCCTTCCTTCCTTCCTTCCTTCCTTCCTTCCTTCCCTTCCTTCCTTCCTTCCTTCCTTCCTTCCTTCCTTCCTTCCTTCCTTCCCTTCCCTCCTTCCTTCCTTCCTTCCTTCTTTCCCTTCCCTCCTCCTCCCTCCTCCTCCTCCCTCCACTGTCCACCCCTGCCTGTCCAGCCCGCCCATCTCTGCTCGCCCGTTCTCCCTGCTCCTGCCTTTCCCCAGCCAGTCGTGAGTCCTGACTTTGCAGGTCAGGGGCGAGGCCTTCTGCAAACACACGCCAACCCCCCATGAACTCTGCCCCTTACCTGCCGACCACCTGCCTGTGCGAGCTCTGGCCTGTACTGCCAGGGCTGAGGGGGACTCCCGGGGACACTGCCCTGTCCACCCCAGGAAGCCGCAGGACATCAGCTCAGTTGTGTGGGCCGCCGCTCGTTCCCGGACACGCTCCAGCTCCATCCACACTCGCCTTATCTGCTTCCGTCTGCAGCACCCGCGAGCACACCCCCAGGAAGTGACCGATTATGGCCCAAATCTGCCCTCGTAGACACTCGCGGGGCCCAGGACAGCGGCCAGGCTGTCGGCGAGGGGCACTCAGAGCAGCGCCCACGGCTCGGCATGCAGACCCTTGGCACTGCCAGTCGCTGCCGTGGCACCACACTCGCCACCCTGGCTTTGTGCTTGTCCTGGGCACCGCGGGGACAGCTGGGAAACCCAATACCCCACCCGTGCCCGCCCGTGCCCACCTTCCAGGCCGGCTGCTGGAGGACTCAGCCTGGCGCGGGGTTGGGGGGAGTCGGGAGGGGCACTTTGAGTGCCCAGCCCTCTGTGCGGTAGGGTGGGGGGCTTGGCCGCCGGGCGCAGCATTAGCTCCTGGAAAGGAAAGTAATTACACCAGCGTGGGAGGGGGAGGTGGGGGCCCTGTGCCGAAGCCAGCACTAAAGCCGACAGCCCGGAGGAAGTTTATTCCGATGAGGAAATCCCTAAATACTGTCGAAACTATGCTGAGAATGGCGAGGCGGCGCTCGGCTTTGAAGGAAGCGGCCGGGCGTGCGCTCCGGCTCCGCACTTATCGGCAGGAAACCACCCCAGCTTCTGATCCACGGCTGGGGTGACTCACAGCGGCCAGTGGGGACAGTCGTGTCCTGGGGGAGGCTCGGGCACTGCCTGTGTCCCGAGACAGGACTGGGGAGAAAGTTGGGGTGTGTTTGGGGCAGGGGGCCTCTGCTGGCCCAGGCTCAGGCAAGTTTCACCCAGGAAGGGGACAGGCCCGTGGCCAGCGCCCCCGACCTGTGAGATGGGGCTCCAGAAGCTTCATCCTCCCTGGAAATGCCCACGGTGTGGGCCGGGCACAACAAGAAGGCCAGATTGGGAGGGCACAGGCTTGTGACCTCACCAGCCCTGCCGGGAGCCCTGGCTTGGTGGCAGGAAGGGCCGGAGGGGGAGAGGTGACCAGAGCTGGGCGGTGGGGCCGCCCTGCAGCTCAGACCTTGGCATTTCCTCTGCCCGCCCATCCGTAGGCCCACCAGTCGGTCACTCTCCTGCTTCCCCAGAGGCTCCGGGGCTTTGGGGCGGGGACTGTCCATCTCTCAATTCCAGAGGGAAGCAAAGGGCCATGGGCCACGGTGCAGGCCTTCCAGGCCCAACACTGGGCAGCAGGCGGCCAGCTGGGGCGTAGGGCTGCGCTGGGCCCTGGGGTCTGCCGTTTGGCCCCTCACCGGGGCCCCTTTGCAGCTGACCGCATGTTTTCAGGCTCTCCTGGGCTCTTACCAGGTGGCCGCCCCTCCCCTCCTCCCTGCACCCCTCCTCCCTGCACCCTCCTCCCTGCACCCTCCCCCTCCCTGCACCCTCCTCCCTGCACCCCCCCCCCCCCCCCCCCTCCCCCGCCGCCCCCCGCACCCCCCCCCCCCCCTGCACCCTCCTCCTCCCCTGCACCCCTCCTCCCTCCCTCCTCCCGCACCCCTCCTCCCGCCCCCCCCCCGCCCCCCCCACCCCCACCCCCCCCCCCCCCCCCCCCCCCCCCCCCCCCCCCCCCCCCCCCCCCCCCCCCCCCCCCCCCCCCCCCCCCCCCCCCCCCCCCCCCCCCCCCCCCACCCCCGCACCCCCCCCCCCCCCCACCCCCCCCCCCCCCCCCTCCCCCCCTCCCCCCTCCCCTCCCCTCCCCCCCCCCCACCCCCCCCTCCCCCCCCTCCCCCTCTCCCTGCACCCTCCCTCCCCTCTCCCTCCTCCCTCCCCCTCCCCGAAGAGGCATCAGGGCTGGAGGGGGCAGGCACGTTCGGGCTTCACTTCCCTGCTTCCCACCCGCTCAGGTCCGCTTCCCCCACAGCGTCTCTTAGGCACAGGCTGAGGCCCCACAGCCTACACAGCCCACCTGTACCCGCCCAAAGCATGGACCCAGCTCGAAGGCACTTTCCGTCTTTCCATCCCCGGACTACGAAGGACAGGCCCTGCCAAGGTCAGCAATGCCTTTGCTCCGCAGGACGGAGGCGCAGAGACACGGGAGGGTGACGGAGCGGGGGGGAGTGGGTGGGGGCAGGGAGGGGGGCAGGGGCTAGGGCACAGGGGGTGCAGGGGGCACCAGCAGGGGCGGGCGACGGGCAGGGGGTGCGTATGCAGGGGGCACCAGCAGGGCGGGCGCACGGGGGCTAGGGCAGGAGCACTCAGGGCAGGCACCTCTGTGACCGCTGCAGCTTCCGAGCCGTGAAGGTGGCGCTGGCTGCGCTTGTGCCCTCCCCTGGTTGCTGGACTCCACCAGCTGTCAGGTGGGCACAGAACCAGCTCCTGTCTGGGCATGGGGGCTGCTGAGAACAGAGACGGGGCCACAGGGGGCGTGAGAGCAGGTGGGGGGGCCCCTGGGGCTGGGCAGGGCCACTCACTGTTGGGCCCAGGAGTTTTATTCATTTATTTATTTTTGGGTCACACCCGGCGATGCTCAGGGGCTCCTCCTGGCTCTGCGCTCAGGAATTACTCCTGGCGGTGCTGGGGACCCTACGGAATGCTGGGGATGGACCCCAGGTCAGCCCCATGCAAGGCAAACGCCCTCCCGCTGTGCTGTTGCTGCGCCGGGGCTGTTTTATAGAGGAGCTATAAGGTAGCTTCAAGCAGAGGCGGCTCCTCCCGTCACCTCGCCGGGCCGAGCTGTCACTCTGTCCCGGTTCATCTGTTTGTTCCGCCTGTCTGTGCTTCCGGTTCCTCCTGCCGCTTGGATGCTCCGCACTGGGCCGCCAGCTGCAGCGCCTGGGCGGCTCCCTCCAGTCCAGCAACAACGTTTCCTCCTTTCCTGCATTTGTTTGTTGCTTTAAGGTTGATTGATTTTCCTCCCCCTTTGGTGGAAGTTTTACGGCAGGGGCGAACGGGAAACATTCGGCTGCAGGGGATCAGAGCAGCCCGCTGGCGCCAAGGGTCACTCTGGGGTTCCCTGGCCTAAGGCAGGAGTCAGGGACCCCGGTGCATGAGCAACCCTCAGCTCAGGGCCAAATTCGGCCCCCTTACTGTTCTTGTCAATAAAGCTTTATTGGTAACACAGCCTGTCCATACAGGGTCAGTTGGAATTGCTTTTGTGGGATGGTCACTTAGGGGGCTGCCTAGAGGTCAGGCCTCCAGAGAGGCAGAGGCAGCCCCCCATGTCCACCCACCGCAGGACTGCCCAAGATGCTCCCGCCCCGGGCACCCCAGCTGTTTGCTCCCTGCGGCCTCTGACTCCACCTGCTCCGATGGGGATGGGAGGGGGGGGGGCCCGGAACTGCCCATCACCTGCCCCACCTGAGGGACCTGGGGCTCTTCTGAGGCTGGTCCAGGCTCCAGGAACCTGTCCAGGCCTCGGACTCACACTCAGAGAATCACAGCTTGCTTCTGGGGCGGGGCCCACCTGCCTGTGCTCAGGGCTCCCTCCTGCAGTGCTCCAGACCCTGCGTGGTGCGGGATGGACGGGGCACGGCGATCCACTCCTGTGCTCTCCCTGCCACTGCGCGCGGTTTCCCCGCTCTGTGTCTCTCTGCCTCTGTCTCTCTGTCTCTGACTGTCTTTCTGTGTCTCTGTCTCTCTGCCCTATCTCTCTCTGTCTCTATCTCTGTTTCTGTTTATCTCTCTGCTTGTCTGTCTCTCTGCCTGTCTCTCTCTCTCTGCCTTTTGTCTCTGTCTCTGTCTCTCTTTGTCTCTGTCTCTGTCTCTCTTTAATGTTATCTGCACCTTTGAGCGGTAGACAGAGGCCGACTAGGGCCCCCCAGCCCCTCCCCTCAGCCCCTTTCTTTAAGAGAAATCCAGGAAAAGAGAGCGGCCACATCTGGCTCTCTCCTCCTGTATTCTCTCCAGGGGCCTCACCTCCGAGCTTGGGCGGCCCTCGGGAGCAAGGCCTGGTGGGCCCTGGCCAGGTCTCCCACCGCCCTGTGCCTGCCTCCCCCGCTGGGTGCTGCAGTGGGGGCTGGAACACGCGGCTCCCGGGTGATGCTGGAGGTGCCGCCCAGCCTGGCGCCCTGGCCCGCTTCCATACCTCGCATTCCGCGCCCGGTTCTGACAGGCCGGAGCCCGCGAACCTCCCCAGCACGGGCCCACTTGGCCTTACGTAACCCCGGAAGCCAGGGAGGCCGCGTTGTTATCAATGGCCCGGGCGGGCTTGCGAAACGCTCCATTGAGAAAACGCAGCCCACAGGGCGAGCTGTGCGCTAGCAGGGCGTGGGGCCCGGGGGGCCGGGGCGCGCGGCCGCCGCTGTGCCGGGCCTGGTGCACGCCCCTCGCCCCTCACGCCCCCACCCCCCACTTTCCCGGGTGGGTCCGCGGGCCGGGGACGGGCCGGGCTCCCACGATAAAGCCGCCCCAGGAGCGCGCCAAGGGCTGGGGAGCTCCTGCGCGCCGGGCCAGGGCCCCATCCCCGCCGCGGAAAAGCCCCTGAGCCCCAGGGCGGTGACCCCCCCACCCTTCCCCACGGCCATTTCCCCTTTGAGAGCAGATGTGTGGGGCCCGGGGGCCTGGCCTGGACCACGCTGCCTGGGGGACCCCGAGGTCGAGGGCGCGAGGCTGCGGCACCCGCACAGGCGCGCCTTGCCCTGGGCTGGGGGGCCGGGGTCCACCTCGCTCCAAGCCTCTGGGCGGGTTGTGAGCCCGGGGCAGAACTCGGAGTCGTTTGTCGGGGAACTGAAAACACATGATCGCAGTCAGCAGCGGAAGACAATGACTTCACGGCCGCAGAGACGCGAGGGGCCGCCTTGGGGGCCGCGGAGGTGCCGCTGCGCGCGGACGGCCCAGCGCGGGGCCAGCGCCCGCGCCCCCCCCCCCGCCCCCGCCGCTTTCATGAATGGCTCAACTTCCCAGGCAGCCGATTGGCTGAGCCGCCGGCCGCGCCGTCCAATCAGCGGCCGCGCGGCGCCCGGCTCCGCGTGCGGCCAGGCTCCCCTTTGTTGCCATGAATGGGGCAGCGCCTGCCTGGCGGCCGGTTCCCCAAACCGGGGAGAAGCAGGGGGAGGGATTTAAAGGCAGATTCCGCAGCTGCTGAACCGGGCTGCGGGCACTACTGGGCCGTTCTGAGCTTGGCCGGGCTCCTGGCCAGCAGCGAGCCCTTGGCCCTCCCCCCTGCCCTGCGAGCCCTTGGCCCCTCCCCCTGCCCTGCGTGCCCGTGAGACCCTTGGGAGAGCCGCGTTTCCTCGCATTTTCCAAGCCTGGTTGTTTGCCGCGGAGCCCAGCAGCGACAAAGCCGGGCTTGGGAAGAGTGGGGCCGGGGCCAGGGCCGGGGCGGGCTGCGGGGATGTCGGACCCCCAACCCGGCCCCCTGGCCTTGTCCCGGCCGCCGCTGCATGCACGCGCTGGGGCCGCCTTAGGAGAGCGTTCATTTCCTGTGCAGCAGGAAGCGGTCCCAGTGCTCGAGAGAGGGAAGGCGTGTGTGTACAGACAGCGTGGCTGTGGGTGTCCTTCCGGCCTCCCTGACCGCTGCCAGCCGGGGAAGGGCCCTTCGTGCGCCACAGCGGATTAGGCCGTGCAGTCCATCAGGCTGCTGAAGCCCAGACCCGCTGGATAGTGGCTGAGTCCAGCGCCCCGGCCCAAATGTCTGCTTCATGTTTGGGGTTTGTTTAGTCTTGGGGTCGCAGCCGGTGGTGCTCAGGGGCTACTCCTGGCTCTGCGCCCAGGGGTCACTCCTGGTGTGCTGGGGCTCTAGGGGTGCCGGGCTGAAGCCGGGTGGGCCGCGGGCAGGGTTAGCGCTCCCCACTGTACTGTGACTCAGCCTGTCTCGGGCACTCTTGGCCTCACGGCCCTTTTGCTCTTTGAAGGACCCCGAGAGGTTTTGTTGCTCCAGGTCTCATCCATTGTACTACTGCCTTTGGGGTTAAAACAGGCGCAGAATGGAGAGTGGGGGGCCGTGGTGGCTCAGCGCAGCCAGCGGTGCTCAGGGACGGGCAGGCAGAGCCCAGGGGTGCCTCGGGGGGTGCCCACGTGGGGCGGCCACGTGCGAGGCCAGGGCCTTATCACTGCTGCTCTGCAGGGCCGAGGTTATTTATGTGATCGTTCTAGCAGTGCTGGGGACCAGCCGCAAAGCACCATACGGGCCAGAACTAAACAGGATGCTCAGGTGTGGGTGGACTCACTAGCGGCAGGGACGGCAGCTCGTGCTTTGTGTTCAGGAGGACTCACTAGCGGCAGGGACGGCAGCTGCTGTGTGTTCAGGAGGACTCACTAGCGGCAGGGACGGCAGCTCGTGCTGTGTTCAGGAGGACTCACTAGCGGCAGGGACGGCAGCTCGTGCTGTGTTCAGGAGGACTCACTAAGCGGCGGGGACGGCAGCTCGTGCTGTGTTCAGGGAGGACTCACTAGCGGCGGGGACGGCGGCTCGTGCTGTGTGTTCAGGAGGACTCACTAGCGGCAGGGACGGCGGCTCGTGCTGTGTTCAGGAGGACTCACTAGCGGCAGGGACAGCAGCTTGTGCTGTGTGTTCAGGAGGACTCACTAGCGGCGGGGACAGCAGCTGAGTGCTGTGTTCAGGAGGACTCACTAGCGGCAGGGACAGCAGCTCGTGCTGTGTGTTCAGGAGGACTCACTAGCGGCGGGGACAGCAGCTCGTGCTGTGTTCAGGAGGACTCACTAGCAGGGGGGGGGCGGCAGCCGTGCTGTGTGTTCAGGAGGACTCACTAGCGGCAGGGACAGCAGCTCGTGCTGTGTTCAGGAGGACTCACTAGCGGCAGGGACAGCAGCTCGTGCTGTGTTCAGGGAGGACTCACTAGCGTCGGGGACGGCAGCTCGTGCTGTGTTCAGGAGGACTCACTAGCGGCGGGGGCGGCAGCTCGTGCTGTGTTCAGGAGGACTCACTAGCGGCGGGGGCGGCAGCTCGTGCTGTGTTCAGGAGGACTCACTAGCGGCGGGGATGGCAGCTCGTGCTGTGTGTTCAGGAGGACTCACTAGCGGCAGGGGCGGCAGCTCGTGCTGTGTGTTCAGGAGGACTCACTAGCGGCAGGGACAGCAGCTCGTGCTGTGTTCAGGAGGACTCACTAGCGGCAGGGACAGCAGCTCGTGCTGTGTTCAGGAGGACTCACTAGCGGCAGGGACGGCAGCTCGTACTGTGTGTTCAGGAGGACTCACTAGCGGCAGGGACAGCAGCTCGTGCTGTGTGTTCAGGAGGGACTCACTAGCGGCGGGGGGCAGGGACGGCAGCTCGTGCTGTGTGTTCAGGAGGACTCACTAGCGGCGGGGACAGCAGCTCGTGCTGTGTTCAGGAGGACTCACTAGCGGCAGGGACAGCAGCTCGTGCTGTGTTCAGGAGGACTCACTAGCGGCGAGGACAGCAGCTGCGTGCTGTGTTCAGGAGGACTCACTAGCGGCAGGGACAGCAGCTGCGTGCTGTGTGTTCAGGAGGACTCACTAGCGGCAGGGGCGGCAGCTCGTGCTGTGTGTTCAGGAGGACTCACTAAGCGGCGGGGGCGGCAGCTCCTGCTGTGTTCAGGAGGACTCACTAGCGGCGGGGGCGGCAGCTCGTGCTGTGTGTTCAGGAGGACTCACTAGCGGCAGGGGCGGCAGCTCGTGCTGTGTGTTCAGGAGGACTCACTAGCGGCAGGGACGGCAGCTCGTGCTGTGTTCAGGAGGACTCACTAGCGGCGGGGGTGGCAGCTCGTGCTGTGTTCAGGAGGGACTCACTAGCGGCAGGGACAGCAGCTCGTGCTGTGTTCAGGAGGACTCACTAGCGGCGGGGACAGCAGCTCGTGCTGTGTTCAGGAGGACTCACTAAGCAGCAGGGACGCAGCTCGTGCTGTGTGTTCAGGAGGACTCACTAGCGGCAGGGACGGCAGCTCGTGCTGTGTGTTCAGGAGGACTCACTAGCGGCGGGGGCGGCAGCTCGTGCTGTGTTCAGGAGGACTCACTAGCGGCAGGGACAGCAGCTCGTGCTGTGTTCAGGAGGACTCACTAAGCGGTGGGGACGGCAGCTCGTGCTAATGTGTTCAGGAGGACTCACTAGCGGCAGGGGCGGCAGCTCGTGCTGTGTGTTCAGGAGGACTCACTAGCGGCAGGGACAGCAGCTCGTGCTGTGTGTTCAGGAGGACTCACTAGCGGCGGGGGCGGCAGCTCGTGCTGTGTGTTCAGGAGGACTTTCCCTGTGACAAGAGGGCAAAAGCAGAGGATCACGCTCAGACCCCGGGCCCGCAGCTCAGGCGGGTGAAGCCAGCCGCCCGCTCAGGCTGTCTGCAGCTGGGTCTGCGGCACCGGGCAGTGGACTCTGAGCTGTCTGGGGTCTCGGGACGCCAGGAACAGGACGCCTGCACAGACACAGTGTAATGGCTCCGGGAACAGGGGCGAGGCCGCTAGCCGGGTGCTGGGGAGCAGGAACAAATCTGACAGACCCACCAAAGGTCCTGGGTGCCCCGCTGAGCGCCTGGAATCAGCGGTCACGCCTGGTGTGACATTGTGTGTCCACGAGGCGTCTTCAAGTGTGAGGAGGTCGGGCAGCAGCGGGGTTAGTCCGCCTCGCCTAGCTCAGCCGCCTTTGCTTCCTCAGGCCCCGGGACCCAAGCCCCGACTTTGACTTCCCAAGCAAAGCAGCTGGACTCTGTCCACGACCCGGCCAGCTGAGTGACCACGCATGCGCAGGCTGACATCACCAGCCATGACAAACAGAAGCAGCAGCGGCCATTGCTTGAGGCACTGTCTTCCCGGCCGAGCGAGGAGCCTGTGTGTAGACGCAGCCCTGGTCACTGCTGGGCTCCGGGGTAGCTGCTGCAGGACGGCCCCTGCTGGGGGGAGGCGCAGAGGGGCAGTTGGTCCCAGGTGCGAGAGGCTCCCAGGCAGAGCCCAGACTGCCGGAGCAGGGAGGCCGCGGTACCCCAGGGTCTGTGGCGTGAGCCCTGCCTGCACCATGACGGGCATTGCCCTTACTAGTGTGACTCGCTGAGTGCCAGACTTGGTTCATGCATGAAAACGGGCCCCTGGCCCCACCTGCAGCTCCTGAGGTGGAAGAATGTTCCAGAAAATCGCAGCTCCCAGGGAGGCGGAGGCGGGAGGCGGGTGGTCTCTGTGTGCACGGGCTGCCCTGTGCAGTCTTATGAGCCCCTGGGTTTGGGGGCAGTGTGGCCGCTCCGGAGACCTGGCCCTCTTCTGCCTGGCTCTCATTAGCTCACCAGAGGCCGCCCCGGACCACCCGTTAAACCCCTCCCAGCCTTGCTCAGGCCCTTGCCACAGCCCCGGCCCTCCCCTGGCCCCATGCCTAGGCCTGAGCGGGGTGGGGAGACAGGGGCAGGGGAGCACCCAGCCTTGGTCTGTCTCTGCATCTCTGGCGGGCCCTGTCCGAGGGCTGGTCGCCGTGGCCCACCCTCGCTGCACGCAGAACCCTCTGGAGCTGGTGTCCTGCCGGGACCCCAGACCTCGCCTGGGGGAGGCAGCCGCGCCCCCTCCTCACCAGGGCTCAGGGCCTCCTCTTCATGCCTGACACCCCAGTATGCCGCGCGTCCGCCTGGCAGGAACCCACCGGGCCTCTGGTCTCAGGCTGGACTCGGGCCTGAGCGGCTAGTGACAGCCTCTGATGGAGGACCTTGAGCCCTACAGCCTCGGAGGCAGGGGAAAGAGCCACACGCCAAGGGGGCGGCCGTGAGCGCGGCTTGCTTCTGTCGGGTCTCCCTCCTGACGCCCAGAGCTGGTTCCTCCAGGGCCACGGGCGGCCTCAGGGAAGCTCTGAGGGAGCGGCTCCACCAGGATGGTGCCAGTCTGGGCGGCCTCAGGATCAACCTCCCCGGCTGCCCCAGAGGGTCCGCACGGCCTAAATGCCGACAGAGCAGGCGCCTCTGCCCTTTCTCCTTTCTCTGGGGCAGCCTGGGGGCTTCTTTGGCACGTCAGGTCTAGCCTGGCTCCTCCCCAGCTGCCCCCCCCCACAGCCCCCCTTTGTCTGATGATTTTCTCAGGCTGCCATTGGGCCCGCATCAGGTTTCGCTTCTCCCGGAGGGTCCTGACCTCGGGAGGAGGTGGGCAGCCCCTCGGGGCCCAGGAATTCCATCCGGGACTCTCCCCTCACGGCTACCAGTGCAAGCCCCAGAAGGGCCCCACTGGTTGACCAGGAGGAGACCCCCTGCTCAGCCACTTTCTCAGGGGCTCTGGGCTTATCTTTCTCCCCTTGCCCCCCCACAAAGAGCCTGGAGGTTTCACTGGGGGGCACAGACAGGAGACCCAGAGAAGGGGGGACCCAGCTGAAATCGCCCAGACCCCAAACTCCACCCTGGGACAGCCCTCTCCACTCTCTCGGGCAGCCCCAGCCAGCCCCCCGCCAGCCGCCCGCCAGCCGCCCCCTCCCCCCGGCCGCCCCTCTACGCCAGCCGCCCCCGCCGCCCCCATCCCGACCAGCCGCCCCCCCTCCCGGCCAGCCCCCCCCCTCCCGGCCAGCCCCCCCCTCCGGCTTCCCCCATGTCCTTTTCTCTTTCCTCACCCCTAGCTCTGCCTTCTCTGGCCCGCCTGCTGGGAAGCGCCTCGTGCAGGAAACAGCCCCCAGCCCAGCCCGTCACACACACCCTGTGGCCCCCTCTTTGGCCCCCTTCCTGGAGAGACCACCCTTTCCTCCAGCCCTCTCCAGCAGCTCGTAGGGCTCCCACCCTCTATCCACCTGCCGGCACAGCTGCTTTCCTGGGGACCCTCAATGTCCCATTTGGTGCTGACCCAGATGTGGGTCTGGCGGGGGCTGGGGGGCAGGAATGGTGGGTCTGAAATACACAAGCTCCTGCTCGGGGGTCCCGGGGCTGGGGGCATGTCTCTCCCCCCTCCACACACACTCCACACACACACATACATATACACATACACTCACACACAATACACACACATTCGCACACACACTCCACATACACATGCATATACACATACATATACACACATACACTCACACACAATACACACACTCACACATATGCACATACACATAGATATACACACATATAATCACACAATACACATAACACTCCACGCACATACACACACTCCCGCGTACACACATGCACACACACATAGTCTTACACACATTTATACACACCCCACACACTCACACTCACGAGCCTGTCTCCCCCTGCACCCCAGTTCCCAAGGGTGTCAAGTTCTCTAAGTGGTTGACCTCCAAATCTGTCTCTGTGACCTTGAACTGTCTACAGACTCTGACCTACGTATCCGGGGTGGGGGTGCACTCGGCTACAAGGTCTCCCGGGCCCGCCCGACAGATCCCAGCCGAGCTGCGATTCTGGGCTTGTCTGCCCTGGGCTCTCCCTGCCTCCCCACGCTGCCTTCCCCAGCTCAGCCAACCCACCCCCCTCCCACCATCCACCCCTCACAGGCCACATTCTGGCTCCCACTGTCTGTCAGCTCATCAGGGTCACCCAGGGCCCCACACAGAAGAACATCTCTGGATGTTCCCCCTTGTGGCCCGTTTACCACCGTGGTCCAGTAGGAGGTGCCCACGAGCATGACAGAGTCCACAGAAATGGGCGGGATTGAGTGGGTCTGTTGGCGGCGGGCCTGGTGGAAACTGCGCAGCTAAGTGGAAGCAGAAACCAGGAACTGCTCCGGAGAAGAGCCCCCAACCCTGGCGTGTTGCTCCTGAACCCCAGCCTTTGGCGCTAGCGATGGGAGGCGAAGAGTAAAGGCGTCTGGGCTGCCCAGCGAGGGACACCGCAGCAGAGGCGAGAAGGGCAGTCACCGCCCCTAAGAGGCTGAGCACCTAGGCGCGGGCTGGGATTTCTCCATCCTTCATTCACCCACGTACGTCCACCACCCACAGGATGAATGCGTTGTCCGTCCACCTCCCGTCCGTCCATCACTTCATTCATTCCCATCGTCCATCTCCCTGCCGCTCACACATCCGCGCATCTGCGCATATGTCCGTGCCTCTAACCACTCGCTGGCCCAACCACTCCACAGCCATCCATGCAACCATCGTCCCTCCATCACGCTCTTCATGCAGTACACGTGTACCCACTATCATGCACATGTACTTAATCTATGCCTATAGACACCGCCCACCACTCATCCACTATCTTACCTTCCTTCTCCCCACCCAGCCTTCCATCTACTCTCTATTCACCCATCCATCATCCAACCAACCACCTATCCGTCCGTCAGTCCGTCCAGCAGTTACTCTACGGCAGGCCCTGCGGTTAGAGCTGGAGATGAAGAGAGGAGAAAGGAAGAAGAACCTCAGTGAACTCTGAGACAGCCAGTAGCCGGCTGGGGAGTTGCTACTGCTGAGCCCCTTAGGGATGGCCCTCAGTCTCCAACTTGGGGAGGCAGCTGGGGGATAGACCTGGGAGTCTCACTGTGTCATGGGACACACCTTTAAATTTAGTCACGTTCTAGGTTTTCTGAGAACCCTAAGGAAGAAAGGGCCTGGGGAGACAGTCTCTCAGGGCTGGTGTAGGGGGTGGGCTGAAGCCTGCTGGGCGCGTTGACCCTGCCTAGACTTTCAGTTCTCCCTGACGCCCAGGCCATGCATGACCTATGCATGTGGCTGCCACACGAGGATCTACCCATGTTTGAGGACTCATGTGAGGGGCCGTGTGAGGGCCCGTGTGAGGGCCCGTGAGCCGTGTGTGAGGGCCCGTGTGAGGGCCAGTGTGAGGGCCATGGCGAGGCCGTGTGTGAGGAGCCGTGTGAGGAGCCATGTGTGAGGGGCCGTGGGTGAGGGAGCCGTGTGAGGAGGGGGCCGTGTGCGAGAGCGTGTGAGGGAGGCGCGTGGGGGCCGTGTGTGAGGAGAACCGTGTGTGAGGGCCGTGTGAGGGGAGCCCGTGTGTAGAGGGCTCTGTCTGTCAGGAGCTCTGTATGACAAAGGACCACGTGTGAGAGCCCGTGTGAAGCCTGTGTGTGAGAGCCATGTGTGATGGAGGGCCGTGTGCAAGGGCCTCGTGTGCGAGACCAGGTGTGTGGCTCATGTTTGTGGGGGGCGTGTGCCTCAGCCGGCGGGTGGCCCAGTGTTGGCAGGAAGCAGCTGCTTGCCCGGCCTCAGGGTTTCAAGGTGCCCCTGGCTGAGCGCAGAGCAGGTGGTCCAGCACCTTACCTGGCCTCCCGGGGCACCAGAGGTCAGACCCTCCAGGAGCGTGTCCAGCCCTGACGTCTCTAGGTTTCTTCTTGAGCACCGGAGGCGGGTGCCAGGACTCTGCTGGCCAGGAGAGGGCACCGGCCGGGCGGGCCAGCGGGAGGGCAGTCTGGACGCCATGGAGGGAGTGGACATAGCGGGTGTGGACAGGAGGGTCAGGCACTCCCAGCCTGGTGTAGCCTCAGGAGGGCTAGGGCAGAGCCGTTGCCCGTTTTTGTCTCAGAGGACCCCGGGGGCCGCGGGGCCAGACGCGGGCTCTGCCCACAGCTCTGGACTCAGGAAAGTGGGGGTGAATGAGGGCGGGGCCACTGCCCCTAGCCACCCTGCGCTGCTTCTCCCAGGGAGTGTCCCCGGTGGCACTCACCAGACGGGGCTTCTAGGTGTGGGTGTGGAGGGCAGGGTGCTGCCGGCCCCAGGCCCCACTCTCCTTCCTACCACCCCTTCCTCCAGGCTTTCTCCGCGTTTCTATTTTGCGCCTTCCACCCTGGCCTGAGGCTGGCCCGGAGCTGCTGCTGCAAAGTGCTGGAATCCGCAAGGCCAGCTGGTGGGGACAGGATGTGGGGGCTTCGATTTCCTCCTCCCCAGCGGCTCTAGGGCCTCCCAGGGGCCGCACCAGAGAGCAGGGGCTTAGCAGGAGGAGGGGAAGGCAGTGGGGGTCTCAGTGGGGCACAGGCGCCCACTGTCCCCCTCGGCAGGCAGGGTCCAGGAACCTACAGGGGGAGGGGGTGTGGGGGATGGAGACAGAGGACAGAGCCAGACAGAAAAACACACAGAGAGAGAGAGAGAGAGAGAGAGAGAGAGAGGGAGAGGGGGGAGAGAGAGAGAGAGAGGCTGAGTGAGAGAGGGAACGACAGACAGACAGAGAGGGACGGACAGATTGCAGGAGGAAAACAGGGAAATCTGGGGTCTATGGAGAAGAGGCTCCTGGTGAGGGGACTGTCTCCACTCCCAGCCCTGCCCACGCAGAATCACGGCTCAGGGCTGATCGCAGTCTGCTGTTGTCAGCTGGGCATCTCCTGATGCCCGCTGACCGGCTTGACCCTATGAGTGGACGCCGCTGTCTCCTGGTCCCCACTGACCAACTGTGGTTGTTCCCCATGCTCTGAGGCATCACGGGGACGTGGCATTTGGTGTCTCAGCCGTAGGGTTTCTTTCTGAGCAGACTGTGTGGGGGCGCTGTCTGCTTTTATGTAGTTTTGGGGCGTGGACAATAAGAGGGGTGTCTGTCCTTGGGCGAATATCCTTGTTCTAGTGGGAGGTTGCTCTGTGAGTGGGGGTGGGCGTCCCCAGCCCAGCTCTCGTCGGGTAGCAATCACAGCCCACCAGCTACAGGCGTTTGATTCAGTGGCTTCCTGTGAGGACAAGCCCCTCCCGAGGTTGTTGTGACCCACCTGGATCCTATCCATGAGCCCACCTGTCTCTCACCCAGTGGCGAGGCCTCGTCCACCTTATTGGTTTGCCAAGGCTCTTTGCTTAGTGAGGATATGCTCAGCTTTTCTTAGAGGTGCTGCGATATTTTCCCAGCATCTGTCCCCACTGATCACGTTTTCCTTTTGTTCAAGGTTGGTGTATGATTGAAGGTTTGGTTTCCTTCTTGGTTCTAGTTTTCTTTTTGGAAAGGTCTTTCTCATCTCAAGTATAATGACATAGTTCTCACCCTCATCTGGAATTGGGAGATGGGTCAAGCCTCCATGGGGGGCGACTGGGGGAGTTACTGAGGCAGAAATGAGCGTCCGGGCCCTGCCTGAGGCGCATCAGAGCCTCGCCCCACAGACGGTGCCCCTCCTCTCCCTGTAGAAGGTGGCTCAGCTCTGGGTTTGCGGTTACATGCTGGCCTGCTGTGGTACCTGCCTTGCCCCAGAGAGACCCAAGCTCAGCGGTCGGGCCCTCAGGCCAAGACTCAGACCCCGAGTTGAGCCTATGCGGCACAGGGATGGCGCCATGCCGTGGACAGGGCACACAGCAGGCAACAGAAGAACAGCTGCAGTGGAGTCGAGTGTGGCACTGGCGGGGCGTGGTCACTCCAGAGGAGGAGGAGTAATGGGTCAGGAGGGGACCTCGACAGTAGCAGGACTGTCAGCCACAGTGCCTGAGATTAAAAACAAAATCAATGAAAACAGTGCCTGCGACAGAGGTGGGCTGGGAGGGGGCTGAGGACATTGGCGGAGGAGGCTGGACTGGCGGAGGACGGGAGTTGGAACACTGCAGGCCTGAAACTCAATCCTGAAGAACTTTCTGAATGCGCTGTCTCAGTTAAAAATACATTTTAAAGGACAGACAGCCCGAGGAAGGGGAGAAGGTATTTTTAAAGCACATATTTGAAGGGATGATACTCCAGGCAACAGACAAAGCGTACGCTAGAGTCACAAACAAGGACCCAGACCCCACGGGCAGAGTCTCGGCAGATGCTTCTCCCAGGAAGCAGGAAAAGATGTTTCTTGGCCTGTGTCATGGGAAGGCCCAGCCACGAGGGGAGGGGCCGTGGCAAAACATTAGTGGACATGGAAACCTGGATTCTGTGTGTTGCTGGTGGGAAAGCAAAGTGGTAGGAAATCTGAAAGCGTAGAATGTAGCTCTGGGGGTCGCAGAACTCCAACAGAGAACTGTCCTGTGTGCAGCAACCCTTCATCTGGGACTGTCCCCAGAGGGCGTGAAGTTGTCACTTGCTGAGACACTGCAGCCCCCAAACCCGTCCCAGGTTAGAGCCAAGTCCAGCCCACCATGGGGCCCCACAGAGGAGGGATAGATGAATAGGGGACCCATCTAAAGCGCTGCCCTTCACTCGGATGACAAGCTGAGCTGAATGTCCACTGCACTGTAGTGGACACTGACAGCGTAAGGTGAGTAAGTCAGACATAGCCTGAAACTGGTGGCCATTGGCCTCAGGCCCATAGCTAGGGCCATTTGTAGACAGATAGCTTAGAATGTGGCTTATTAAGGGGTTGGAGCAGGAGAACACAAAATATTTTATTTACTTATATACATATATGCTTTTTGGGCCACACCCAGCGGTGCTCAGGGGTTACTCCTGGCTCTGCACTCAGGAATTACTCCTGGTGTTGCTTTCGGGTACCATACGGGATGCCGGGGATTGAACCCAGGTTGGCCTCATGCAAGGCAAACACCACTCCCTGCTGTCCTATTGCTCTGACCCCTGTTCTCTTTTCTTGCCATTTCTCCTCTGGGTTAGCCAGTGAGTGCAGGCATAACTAACTGCTTTCGACAATGACTGTTCCCCATCCAGCCCTCAGTCATTATCCATCATCGTTCCTCCTTCCCTCCCTTCCTTTATCCATCCATCCATCCATCTAACCAACCATCCATCCATCATCCATCCATCCATCATCCATCCATCCATCATCCATCCATCCATCAACCAACCATCCATCATCCATCCATCCATCCATCCATCCATCATCCATCCATCCATCATCCATCCATCCATCCATCCATCCATCCACCCATCCATCCATCATCCATCCATCCATCAACCAACCATCCATCCATCATCCATCCATCCATCATCCATCCATCCATCCATCCATCATCCATCCATCATCCATCCATCCATCCATCCATCATCCATCCATCATCCATCCATCCATCCATCCATCCATCATCCATCCATCCATCATCAATCCATCCATCCATCCATCCATCCATCCATCCATCCATCCATCCATCCATCCATCCATCCATCCATCCATCCATCCACTCATCCACTCATCCCTCCCTCCTCCCTCCACCCACCCACCCAGCTCTCCAACTACCCATTGCGTCTTCTTACATCCATTCCTCTATCCATCCACCTCTTTCCCCACCATCCGTCATCCATGTATCTGAGTATCCGCCCACCCACTGGTCCACCCAACCATGCGTTTGTGCATCTCTGCAGCCGCCCATCGTTTGTCCATCCACCCATACAGCCACCTCTCTTGTCATCTCTGTCCACCTCTCCGTCCACCTGTGTGTACACCAGCCCTCACTCACCTACCGGTTTGCCCCGCCCACTCACATGCCCACAGTTCCATCTCTCCCTCGGGCTTGGGAGTCCATTGCTCCCACCATCACTCCACATACACGTCCACCCCTGTCTGCCTCTGCCTCTCTGTGATGGTCAGCCACGTGTCGATTCACTGGACAGGATGGCCCAACCTTTGTCAAACGCTATTCTAAGTGTGTCTGTGTGACATCCATGAATGCGATGGACACTTTATTGTTCACCGGCTGAGGCAACCAGATTGCCGCGGGCCCAGCAGGAAGAGAAGACTGACCTTCCGTGACCGAGAAGCAACTGGCCCTCTCATTGTGCTCCAGCCTTGCCTTGGAGCCGGACCGGAAACACCGGCTCTTCCTGGGTCGCCTGCCTCTTGGCGCTTGGACCGGAACCACATCCTCAGCAATCCCAGCTCTGAGTTCCAGCTCCGGCTGGAATCCAGTCAGATTCAACTGGCCTGGGCTTCCGGCTTGCTGACTGTCACAGAGCAGGTACCCCCCCCACATCCTTCTATATCACTTGTCTCTTGTCTTCCATTGTTCATTGATTTGCTCAGCGGGTACCAGTAGCGTCTCCATGCGTTAGGAATGAGGTCCATTATTGTTACTGGTTCTGGCTTATCCAATGCGCCACGGGTAGCACTTGCCGGGTTGTCGTGGCTCTGGGTCATCCCAGGAGGCCCAGTCTTTTCCTTCTATATACCTTCCTTTTCCTTCTGTTCTTTTCCAGAAAGCCCTGACCAATACACATATTACATAATCACTTGATCACTTGACATCCAGTTGTTCATGGATTTGCTAGGGCGGGCGCCAGTAACATTTCCATTTGACCCTATCATGTGCCAGGCGTAGCCCAATGGCATCTAGTTTGCTTCAGGAATACGAAGAGCCTCAAACCGTTTGTCCAGGGTCTTGATGAAGAAGTCTGACCATCTTGTAGGTGGACGGCCACATGGTCTTTTGGCGTCCTCTGGGATCTAGTCAGTAATGGCTCTAGTCAGCAGTCATCTCAAATTGCATTACATACCCAGCCCATCTGATTTTCAATGCCTTGGCAAATGAGACAGTGTCCCTGACTCTGGAACTGACTCTTTATTACATAATAGATGCATATTTATAAAATAGTCAGATATAAACTTAGATGTATGCGATATACTGTATATATAATTGAATATATTCAATTCCATATATATATATAAGATAAACATTTTAAACATATATATTTTAAACATACATATAAACATTTTAAACATACATACATATATATTTTAAATATACATATATATGTCTCCTCCAGATGCCGAGCCTGAGTGGGCCCTTCTTAAGATAAGCACCTGTGGACGTGTGTTTGCCTTCCTTGCAGAGGACAAGGCTTCCGATAGCTGAGGACACAACGGCGACGTAGCGCACATAGAGCGTTCACGGGCGAGCACTGTGAGGACTGGGGTTAAGGGCCGGACCTCACGGTGCCAGTTTCCCACGTGCCCAAGCTGACTCCTGGGGTGGGAGTGGGTGAGCTCACGTGCAGGCCTCTGATAACAAACAGGTGCAGCGGTGGACTCCACAGGCACGCGCCCGCGCCTTGTATGCCACACACACACACACACACACCCCTGCCTATGCTCACGTGCGTAGGTCGCGACTCTCCCTATGAAGTTTCCACATCTCTCTGTGAACCCAAGTCACCTGTTGGACTTGCTGAATTGGCCCGCTGAAGCAAAGGTGCTGCCCGGCCCTTCAGACTCTTGCCAGCTCCGGGCGATACCCTCCCTGCCTCGGCTGCCTGGTAACCAAACCAGGCCCAGCCTCAGGAATGGGGCAGTGGGCGGGAGGAGGGAAAGCGCTTTTCACCCCATAGCGAGAAACATCTAGCGGCGCTGCCGAGTCCTGTCTTGGTGCCTCACGGCTGTACCTTCCCTGGGCATGTGCAGGGGCGTGGCGACCAGGCGCGACCGCTGCATTGGTGGGGCATTGAGGGGGTGGTCGCCCGTTTCTCAGCCCCATATCCAGGTGCGAGCACCCTTTGCTGCCCATGTCAGGAACGGATATTCTAGAACATATCAGATCACTCTCGCCCTTTACCCTGTGCGTGGTCCTGCTGGATCCTGCAGGGATGCCTCAAAATACCGGGATCAGCTGCTCTGTCAGAGGGCCAGAAGCCTGCGGAGGGGCGGCAGGGGCGGGCTTAGCCGGGAGTGGCTGGAGTGGCCGTCTCCCCATCCTGCTCTCTCCCGAATCAGAGTTGTTCTGGAAGGTTCTACTAGCGGAGGCCGGCTTTGGCACCTGAGCCCCCAGGTCTGAGTGAGGCCAGGAGCCGCCCGGCCCAAGCCTGTGCTTGACTGTCACGGCTCCTGCCCTCAGGCGAGTGTCAGGGTTGGACCCTTCAGATGCTTCCTGGCCCTGAGGACGCTTGCCCACCGCATGCAAACACGGCTCCTGTCACGCCTGTCCTGCGCTATCCGCCTGCCGCGTGTTCCCTCCACCCTGCTCCCAGGGCACTGGGGAGGAGGCGCCAGCTTCAACTAGGAGCAAGTGGGACAAGGGGTTCGGCTCTTTCCCACAGCAACCCCTCCCAGTTGCCCTCAGCCCCTCTGGGGACTGGAGCTTTGGAGCCCTCTTTTCCCAGGCCCCAGGCAAGGCCAGAGAAGACCCTGTGACCCGGCCCGGACCAGTAGCTACCACCGCACTTGGGTTTCGGACCACCCAGCCAGGACAAGGGGGTTCCTGCAGCCTCCCACGACCACAGAGTTCCTTTGGAACGTGCAAAGACAGTCCTTTGGACAAGAGCTTCGCCTCGGCTCTGTCCCTACTCCCAAGGCCCGCCCTCACCACCCCCAGGACCTTTGCACATGCTGTGGCCCAGAAGTCCAGAATCTTCCCTGACCGTGCTTGGGAGAAACGGCCAAGGGCTGAGCATATGCTTTGCGGGGCCGAGTTTTGAGCCTCCCTCCTCTCTCTCTCTCTCTGCTCTCTCTTCTCTCTCTCTCTCTCTCTCTCTCTCTCTCTCTCTCTCCCAGAGCACAGCTAGGAGCCCTCCCGACCCAGAGCCAGGAGTAGCGCCTGAGCACCCCAGGTGGGGCCCCAGAGTAACTAAGAGCCAAGCAGAGCCGCCCCCCGCACACAGCTTGTTCCTGCTCTCGGGGAGAGGTGGAACGAGGAGCCCCTGCCCGAATCTCCCTTCACTGCTCTGAGCCCCCTCCAAGGTGGCTCTAGGTTGTTCTGCTTAGACGATTACAGCAGCGCACCCTGGCATGGACAAGCCCCGTGGCCAGGGGAGTCAGGGCTGGCATGAACAGGAGCGCTGGGGGTCACTCCTGCTGTACTTCCTCCGACTACAGCAGCCCCTGGAGCAGGAGTGAGCTGGAAGAAACAGCAGAAGTTTCTGGGCACTCCAGAGGCGGGGCTGGGCGGTGCCCAACAGTGCCGAGCACCAGGCTGAGGAGCAAGGCTGGAGAAGGGGCTGGGAGTTAACGCCTTCCAGACCATAGAGGCACAGAGAGGGACAAACGGCTCGCTCAGCGTCACAGCGCGAAGGCAGGCAGAGCTCAGCCGCTCCGCCTGACAATGCCAGTTTCAGGACGCTCTGCACGACACCACCGTGTTTCTGGAATGTGGCGCCCAACGCCCCTCCCAAAGCAGACAGGGATGCCGAGGAGACTCCCATCCCCCTCACCCCTGCCTGTGCGTGCGCCAGATCCAGCACCCGGGTCCTGACTTCCTGCCCACACCAGGGGCTGCTGAGGACACCTAGCCTTTAAAATCAGTGGAGGAGGAATTCGGGCTGACAGCACAGCAGGAGCGTTGGCCTTCCATGCGAGCCCTTCGGGTTTGATCCCCAGTATCCCATATGGTCCCCAGCACCGCCAGGAAGTAATTCCTGAGTGCAGAGCCAGGAGTTACCCTGAGCATCTCGATCACGGTATGACCCAAAATAAATAAACAAGCGATTGATTGATTGATTCAGAGTAAGCCCAGATCAGTGCCAGCAGGGTGTCCTCAGGGGCCACCAGGGAGCTGCGCGAATGCAGAATGTGCCTGCGGCGGACTCTCACTGATCATAGTAGTGGCGTTAGGGACGGACCCGCCTGCCCAGCCTGGTTTGCGCCAAGCCCTTGAAAGGCCTTTTCGATGGCAGCCTTTTAAGATGCCTGCTTGGCCTGAGTGGCACAGCGCAAGCCCTTGAAAAGGCCTTTTCGTGCCTTTTTAAGATGGGGCGTTGGCCCTGACCGGACCTTCGCTCGTGCAGAACCACGGAGACTGCTCAGCCGCGCCAGGTGTGGGCAGAGCTGGTTGCTGGGCAGCCAACCCCAGGCCTCTCCGCATGATGGCCCCGGCCTGGCTTCGCGCGGACCCCAAGGAGGGTGGAAGCGAGTGCGCCTCCACTCCGCTGGTGTGAGACAGACAGCCTGGGAATCGGGCTCAGCCTCTGGGGTGGTGGGTGCGGGTATTCCCAACATGCTCTGCTGCTCTGTAAGGCCGCCCCATCCCGCCCCTTTAAGGTGATTAGAGCCCCAGGCCAAGATCCGCACAGTCTGCGTAGGCCTCCAGCTCCCCAGCCTCGGCTCCCAGCTGTAGTTTCAAAGAAGGAGTTCCAAAGAGCTTGTTTTCTTTGGAACAGGCAAGTAAATACACGTGCCCAGCCAGAGTAGCTAGAGGGCAGCGTTGGGACGTCGCCCTGGGCACCCCATCCACCGTGCCTCTGGGCCCCCTCCC
>JAJIBD010037726.1:0-27201 GCA_021461705.1 Cryptotis parvus
TCGGCCTGGCTCCCTCACGTGAGTCAGTGCCTAACCCTAACTTCTGCTCCGCACTGTGAGGGGGTTAGTCCATGGCCACCCAGGCCCGCCCCCCCACTCAGATCGGCTCCTCTCTCCCACCCAGGACCCCTGGGGGCTGAGCTGAGGCATGGCGGGCACTGGAGCCGCAGGGCTGTTCTGACGGCGTTGTTTTTCCTTTTGTTTGGGTCACACCGGTGACGCCCAGGGGTCCCTCCTGGCTCTACACTCAGGAATTACTTCGGTGTCGAGGAACCTATGGGATGCTGGGGATCGAACCTGGGCTGGCTGCGCAAGGTAAACGCTCTTCCTAATGTGCTGTCGCTCCAGAGCCTCTACTAAACAGTGACTTTATGATGGTTTAGGTAATACGGACCAGCAATGTCGCCAGAGCATTGAGGGATGAGCCACTGCTGGCCTGAGGACCGCAGGCCCCGCCTGCCAAGCCCTGCCCACTGAGCCCCCCACCGAGCCCCGCCACCGCCTCGGCCCAGGACCTCCCACGTCACCCTCTGGTGCCCTCGTGTTGATGGTCAGTTCCGGCTTGGAGCATTTTTTTTTTCCATCATCAACATGTCCTGATGCTCCGCCCAGGCCCTGGTGCTCCTTTGGGTCCGTCTGGGCTTCGCTCCTGGCATCTCAGGTCTCCATGCTGTGTCCCGGTTTATTTTATTTTTATTTGTGGCTTTGGGGTCCCACCTATGCTCAGGGTTCCTGGCTCTGCACTCAGGAATTACTCCCCACGGTGCTGGGGACCCTATGGGATGCTGGGGATCAGTTGCGCAAGGCAAGCACCTCCCCCACCGACGATCACCCGACAGTGTCCTGGCTTAGCATGTTGCTGTCCACACCTTTCACTGACCTCCGAGGCAAGCAGCGGCCCTAGCCGTGTCCTTGCCTCGGTTGTTTCCCCTCAGCATCAAGCCCTCAGTCCCGTCCGAGCCGCCACATCTGAGGGTTCAGTATTTTTGTGGCCGCCTTGAGATGCCACAGAAACATCCGACGGGGCCCAGATCCGAGCCGGGCTGAGGGCCCGACATGTCCTAGCCCCTGGTGGCGTCCATGGCTGCCATTCCCGTGGCCCAGCCTGCTGCCCCGAGGACCTTGATGGCCTATGGACTGGGGCCCAGCCACACAGCACACCTAGAGCTCCCGGCCGGGCCCCACGTGTCCGTCGCCCACCGAGGAGAGCAAGCGCGGGAAGCGTGGAGCCCCAGCGAGCAGGGGCGGACCTGGCGCGTGACCCGCTCCTGGCTGTCCTCGGGCCCTGGTGGCCCATGCCAGCTGCCAGCTATGCATGAGGGTCCCTGACGCCGACTGCGGCACATTTATGCCACCCCAGCCAGGTGTGGAGGTGAGACACATGCTGTCGCCGCCTGGGGCTCTGCCTGCCGGGCTCCTTTGGGGGACCTAAGGCTGTGACAGGGTCAGGACCAGGTTGTCAGCAACCCTGTCCCAGGGTGTGCACGCTGGGAGCTGGGGTGGGGCCAGGCTGGGGAGGCCATTGCCTGCCTGTCTCCTTCCTTCCTTCCTTCCTTCCTTCCTTCCTTCCTTCCTTCCTTCCTTCCTTCCTTCTTCCTTCCTCCTTCCTTCCTTCCTTCCTTCCTTCCCTTCCTTCCTTCCTTCCTTCCTTCCTTCTTCCTTCCTTCCTTCCTTCCTTCCTTCCTTCCTTCTTTCTTTCTTCTTCCCTCCCTCCTCCCTCCCTCCTCCCTCCCTCCACTGTCCATCCCTGCCTGTCCAGCCCGCCCATCTCTGCTCGCCCGTTCTCCCTGCTCCTGCCTTTCCCCAGCCAGTCGTGAGTCCTGACTTTGCAGGTCAGGGGCCAGGCACCTCTGCAAACACACGCCAACCCCCATGAACTCTGCCCCTTACCTGCCGACCACCTGCCTGTGAGAGCTCTGGCCTGTACTGCCAGGGCTGAGGGGGACTCCCGGGACACTGCCCTGTCCACCCCAGGAAGCCGCAGGACATCAGCTCAGTTGTGGGGGCCGCCTCGTCCGGACACGCTCCAGCCCCATCCACACTCGCCTTATCTGCTTCCGTCTGCAGCGCCCGCGAGCACACCCCCAGGAAGTGACCGATTATGGCCCAAATCTGCCCTCGTGGGACACTCCGGGCCCAGGACAGCGCCAGGCTGTCGGGCGAGGGGCACCCAGAGCAGTGCCCACGGCTCCGGCATGCAGACCCTTGGCACTGCTAGTCGCTGCTGTGGCACCAGCCTTGGCTTTGTGCTTGTCCTGGGCACCGCGGGACGCCGGAAACCCAATACCCACCCGTGCCCGCCCGTGCTCCACCCCCGCACCTCCAGGCCGGCTGCTGGAGGACTCAGCCTGGCGCGGGTTGGGGGAGTCGGGAGGGGGCACTTGGGGTGCCCAGCCCTCTGTGCGGTAGGGTGGGGGCTTGGCCGCCTGGCGCAGCATTAGCTCCTGAGAAGGAAAGTAATTACACCGGCGTGGAGGGGGAGGTGGGGCCCTGTGCCGAAGCCAGCACTAAAGCCGACAGCCCGGAGGAAGTTGATTCCGATGAGGAAATCCCTAAATACTGTCGAAACTATGCTGAGAATGGCGAGGCGGCGCTCGGCTTTGAAGGAAGCGGCCGGGCGTGCGCTCCGGCTCCGCACTTATCGGCAGGAAACCACCCCAGCTTCTGATCCACGGCTGGGGTGACCTCAGCGGCCAGTGGGGACAGTCGTATCCTGGGGGAGGCTCGGGCACTGCCTGTGTCCCGAGACAGGACTGGGGAGAAAGTTGGGTGTGTTTGGGGCAGGGGCCTCTGCTGGCCGGCTCAGGCAAGTTTCACCCAGGAAGGGGACAGGCCCGTGGCGACCTGTGAGATGGGGCCCAGAAGCTTCATCCTCCTGGAAATGCCCACGGTGTGGGCCGGCACAACAAGAAGGCCAGATTGGGAGGGCACAGGCTTGTGACCTCACCAGCCCTGCCCGGGAGCCCTGGCTTGGTGGCAGGAAGGGCCGAGGGGAGAGGTGACCAGAGCTGGGCGGGGCCGCCCTGCAGCTCAGACCTTGGCATTTCCTCTGCTCCCGCCCATCCGTGGGCCCACCAGTTGGTCACTCTCCTGCTTCCCAGAGGCTCCGGGGCTTTGGGGCGGGGACTGTCCATCTCTCAATGTCTAGAGGGAAGCAAAGGGCCATGGGCCACGGTGCAGGCCTTCCAGGCCCAACACTGGGCAGCAGAGCGGCCAGCTGGGGCGGGGCTGCGCTGGGCCCTGGGGTCTGTCGTTGGCCCTCACCCGGCCCTTGCAGCCGCATGTTTTCAGGCTCTCCTGGGCTCTACCAGGTGGCCGCCCTGCACCCCTCCTCCCCCCCCCTCCTCCCCTGCACCCTCCTCCCCACCCCCCCCCCTCCTGCACCCCCTCCTCCCTGAACCCTCCCCCCTGCCCCCTCCTCCCGCACGCTCCTCCCTGCACCCTCCTCCCTGCACCCCCTCCTCCTGCACCCTCCTCCTCCCTGCACCCCCCTCCCACCCCTCCTCCCCGCACCCCTCCCCTCCCTGCACCCCTCCCCATCCCACACCCTCCTCCTCCCCTCACCCTCTTCCCTCCCCTCACCCCCCCTCCCTCCTCACCCTCCGCCCCCTCCCTCCCCCCCCCCCCCCCCCCTCCCCCCCCCCCCCCCCTCCCCTCCCTCCCTGCATCCCTCCCTCCCCCGCACCCCCCCCCACCCCCTCCCTCTCCCTGCCCCTCCCCCCCTCCCTCCCTCCTCCCCACACCTCCCCCTCCCTGCATCCTCCTCCCCTCCCTACACCTCCCTCCCCTCTCCTGTCTCCTCTCCCCCTCTCCCCTGCCCCCTCCTCCCTCCTCTCTCCTCTCCTCCCTGCACCCCCATCCGACCTGCCCGGAGCAGAAGAGCATCAGGGCTGGAGGGGGGCAGGCACAGGGCTTCACTTCCCTGCTTCCCACCCGCTCAGGTCCGCTTCCCCACAGCGTCTCTTAGGCACAGGCTGACGCCCCCATAGCCACACAGCCCACCTGTACCCACCCAAAGCATGGACCCAGCTCCGAAGGCACTTTCCGCTCTTTCCATCCCCGGACATGGACAGGCCCTGCCAGGCCCAGCAATGCCCTTTGCTCGCAGGACGGGCGCAGAGACGCGGAGGGTGTGACAGCAGGCGGGGGGAGTGGGTGGGGCAGGGGGCAGGGACTAGGCACACAGGGTGTGGGGGCCAGCGGGCGGGCGCATGGGCAGGGGTGCGTATGCAGGGGGGCACCAGCGGGCGGGCGCACGGTGGCTAGGCAGGAGCACTCAGGGCAGGCACCTCTGTGACCGCTGCAGCTTCCGGAGCCGTGAAGGTGCCTGGCGCCGCTTGTGCCCTCCCCTGGTTGCTGGACTCCACCAGCTGTCAGGTGGGCACAGAACCAGCCCTGTCTGGGCATGGGGCTACAGAACAGAGACGGGGCCACAGGGGGCGTGAGAGCGAGGTGGGGGCGCCCTTGGGCTGGGCAGGCCATACCACTGTTGGGCCCAGGAGTTTTATTCATTTATTTATTTTTGGGTCACACCCGGCGATGCTCAGGGGCTCCTCCTGGCTCTGTGCTCAGGAATTCCTGGCGGTGCTGGGGACCCTACGGAATGCTGGGGATGGACCCGGGTCAGCCCCATGAAGGCTAACGCCTCCCCTGCTGTGCTGTTGCTAGCCGGGGCCTTTTTATAGAGGAGCTATAAGGTAGTTCAAAAGGCGGCTCCTTGTCACCTCGCCGGGCCGAGCTGTCACTCTGTCCCGGTTCATCTGTTTGTTCCGCCTGTCTGTGCTTCCGGTTCCTCCTGCCGCATGGATGCTCCCGCACTGGGCCGCCAGCTGCAGCGCCTGGGCGGCTCCCTCCAGTCCAGCAACAACGTTTCCTCCTTTCCTGCATTTGTTTGTTGCTTTAAGGTTGATTGATTTCCCCCCCTTTGGTGGAAGTTTTACGGCAGGGGCGAACGGGAAATATTTGGCGCAGGGGATCAGAGCAGCCCGCTGGCGCCCAGGGTCACTCTGGGGTTCCCTGGCCTAAGGCAGGAGTCAGGGACCCCTGCGCATGAGCAACCCTCAGCTCCAGGGCCACCTTGCCCCCTTACTGTTCTTGTCAATAAAGCTTTATTGGTAACACAGCCTGTCCATACAGGGTCAGTTGGAATTGCTTTTGTGGGATGGTCACTTAGGGCTGCCCTAGAGGTCAGGCTCCAGAGAGTGTGAGTGGCAGCCCCCATGTCCACCCACCGCAGGACTGCCTAAGATGCTCCCGCCCCGGGCACCCCAGCTGTTTGCTCCCGCCTCTGACTCCACCTGCCCGATGGGGGTGGGGGGGGCCCGAACTGCCCATCACCTGCCCCACCTGAGGGACCTGGAGGCTCTTCTGAGGCTGGTCCAGGCTCCAGAACCTGTCCAGGCCCCCGACTCACACTCAGAGAATCACAGCTTGCTTCTGGGCGGCCCACCTGCCTGTGCTCAGGGCCCTCCTGCAGTGCTCCAGACCCCCTGCGTGTGGGATGGACGGGCACAGCGCCCACTCCCTGTGCTCTCCCTGCCACTGCACGAGCGGGTTTCGCTCTGTGTCTCTGCCTCTCTCTGTCTCTGACTGTCCTTCTGTGTCTCTGTCTCTCTGCCTATCTCTCTCTGTCTCTATCTCTGTTTCTGTTTACCCTCTGCTTGTCTGTCTCTCTGCCTGTCTCTCTGTCTCTGTTTGTCTCTGTCTCTGTCTCTTTTGTCTCTGTCTCTGTCTCTCTTTTAATGTTATCTGCACCTTTGAGCCGAAGACAGAGGCCGACCAGGCCCTCAGCCCCCTCCACCTCAGCCCCTTTCTTTTAAGAGAAATCAGGAAAAGAGAGCGGCCACATCTGGCTCTCCTCCTGTATTCTCTCCAGGGGCCTCACCTCCGAGCTTGGGCGGCCTCGGGAGCAGGCCTGGTGGCCCTGGCCAGGGTCTCCCACTGCCCTGTGCCTGCTCCCGCTGGGTGCGGGGCTGGAACACGCGGCTCCCGGGTGATGCTGGAGGTGCCGCCCAGCCTGGCGCCCTGGCCTGCTTCCATACCTCGCATTCCGCGCCTGGTTCTGACAGGCCGGAGCCCGCGAACCTCCCCAGCACGGGCCCACTTGGCCTTACGTAACCCGAAGCGGAGGCCGCGTTGTTAATAATGGCCCGGGCGGGCTTGCGAAACGCTCCATTGAGAAAACGCACCCGCAGGGCGAGCTGTGCGCTAGCAGGGCGTGGGCCCAGGGGCCGGGGGCGCGGCCGCCGCTGTGCCGGGCCTGGTGCACGCCTCGCCCTCACGCCCCCACCCCACTTTCCCGGGTGGGTCCACGGGCCGGGGACGGCCGGCCCCACGATAAAGCCGAGTCCCAGGAGCGCGCCAAGGGCTGGGGAGCTCCTGCGCGCCGGGCCAGGGCCCCATCCCGCCGCGGAAAAGCCCTGAGCCCCAGGGTGGTGACCCCCACCCTTCCCCACGGCCATTTCCTTTGAGAGCAGATGTGGGGCCCGGGGCCTGGCCTGACCACGCTGCCCTGGGACCCTGAGGTCGAGGGCGCGAGGCTGCGGCACCCGCACAGGCGCAACTTGCTCCTGGGCTGGGCCGGGGTCCACCTCGCCCAAGCCTCTGGGCGGGCTGTGAGCCCGGGGCAGAACTCGGAGTCGTTTGTCGGGGGAACTGAAAACACATGATCGCAGTCAGCAGTGGAAGACAATGACTTCACGGCCGCAGAGACGCGAGGGGCCGCCTTGGGGGCCGCGGAGGTGCTGCGCGCGGACGGGCCCAGCGCGGCCAGCGCCCGCGCCCCCGCCCCGCCGCTTTCAAGAATGGCTCAACTTCCCAGGCAGCCGATTGGCTGAGCCGCCGGCCGCGCCGTCCAATCAGCGGCCGCGCCTGGCCCCGCGTGCGGCCAGGCTCCTTGTTGCCATGAATGGGGCAGCGCCTGCCTGGCGGCCGGTTCCAAAACCGGGGAGAAGCAGGGGAGTGGATTTAAGGCAGATTCCGCAGCTGCTCAACGGGGCGGGCACTACTCGGCCGTCTGAGCTTGGCCGGGCTCCTGGCCAGCAGCGAGCCCTTGCCCTCCCCCCTCCCCTGCCCTGCGCCTTGGTTCTTCCCTGCCCTGCGTGCCCGTGAGACCCTTGGGAAGAGCCGCGTTTCGCATTTTCCAAGCCTGGTTGTTTGCCGCGGAGCCCAGCAGCGACAAAGCCGGGCTTGGGAAGAGGTGGGGCAAAGGCCAGGGCGGGGCGGGCTGGTGGGGATGTCGGACCCCCAACCCGCCCCCTGGCCTTGTCCCGGCCGTTGCATGCACGCGCTAGCCGCCTTAGGAGAGCGCTCATTTCCCTGCAGCAGGAAGCGGTCCCAGTGCTCGAGAGAGGGAAGGCGTGTGTGTACAGACAGCGTGGCTGTGGGTGTCCTTCCGGCCTCCCTGACCGCTGCCAGCCGGGGAAGGGCCCTTCGTGCGCCACAGCGGATTAGGCGTGCAGTCCATCAGGCTGCTGAAGCCCAGACCCGCTGGATAGTGGCTGAGTCCAGCGCCCCGCCCAAATGCCTGCTTCATGTTTGGGGTTTGTTTAGTCTTGGGGTCGCAGCCGGTGGTGCTCAGGGGCTACCCTGGCTCTGCGCCCAGGGGGTCACCCTGGGTGCTGGGGCTCTAGGGGGTGCCGGGCTGAAGCTGGGTGGCTGCGGGCAGGGTGCGCTCCCCACCGTACCGTGACTCAGCCTGTCTCGGGCACCTTGGCCTCACGGCCCTTTTGCTTTGAAGGACCCCGAGGGTTTTGTTGCTCGGGTCTCATCCATTGCTACTACTGCCTTTGGGGTTAAAACAGGCAGAATGGAGAGTGGGGCCGTGGTGGCTCAGCAGCAGCGGTGCTCAGGGACGGGCAAGAGCCCAGGGTGCCCTGGGAAGACGTGTGGGACGGCCACGTGCGAGGCCAGGGCCTTATGACTGCTGCTCTGGGGCCGAGGGTTATTTATGTGATCGTTCTAGCAGTGCTGGGGACCAGCCGCAAGCACCATACGGGCCAGAACTAAACAGGATGCTCAGGTGTGGGTGGACTCACTAGCGGCAGGGACGGCAGCTCAGGCTGTGTTCAGGAGGACTCACTAGCGGCAGGGACCGCAGCTCGCGCTTGTGTTCAGGAGGACTCACTAGCGGTAGGGACGGCAGCTCGTGCTGTGTTCAGGAGGACTCACTAGCGGCAGGGACGGCAGCTCGTGCTAAGTTCAGGAGGACTCACTAGCGCGGGACGGTAGCTCGTGCTGTGTTCAGGAGGACTCACTAGCGGGACGCAGCTCGTGCTGTGTTCAGGAGGACTCACTAGCGGCAGGGACAGCAGCTCAGGCTGTGTTCAGGAGGACTCACTAGTGGCTGGGATAGCAGCTTGTGCTGTGTGTTCAGGAGGACTCACTAGCGGCGGGACAGCAGCTCTGTTTTCTGGAGGACTCCACTAGCGGCAGGGACAGCAGCTCAGGCTGTGTGTTCAGGAGGACTCACTAGCGGCGGGACAGCAGCTCGTGCTGTGTTAGAGGACTCACTAGCAGCGGACGGTGCCAGTGCTGTGTGTTCAGGAGGACCACTAGCGGTAGGACAGCAGCTCGTGCTTGGTTCAGGAGGACCTACTAGCGCAGGGACAGCAGCTCAAGGTGTGTTCAGGGAGGACCTCACTAGGACGGGCAGCTGCTGTGTTCGGAGGACTTACTAGCGGCGGGACGGCAGCTCGTGCTGTGTTCAGGAGGACTCACTAGCGGCGGGACGCAGCTCATGCTGTGTTCTGGAGGACTCACTAGCGGCAGGGATGGCAGCTCGTGCTTGAGCTCAGGAGGACTCACTAGCGGCGGGGATGAGGTCGTGCTGTGTGTACAGGAGGACTCACTAGCGGCAGGGACGGCAGTTATGTTGTGTTCAGGAGGACTCACTAGCGGCAGGGACAGCAGCTCGGGGTGTGTTCAGGAGGACTCACTAGTGGCAGGGATGGCAGCTCAAGGTGTGTTCAGGAGGACCACTAGCGGCAGGGACAGCAGCCTCGTTGTGTGTTCAGGAGGACCTACTAGCGGCAGAGGGACGCAGCTCGTGCTGTGTGTTCAGGAGGACTCACTAGTGGCAGGGACGGCAGCTCAGGCTGTGTCCAGGAGGACTCACTAGCGGCAGGGACAGCAGCTCAGGCTGTGTTCAGGAGGACTCACTAGTTGCGAGGACAGCAGCCTGCTGTGTTCAGGAGTGACTATTAGTGTGCTGGGACAGCAGCTCGGGCTGTGTTCAGGAGGACTCACTAGCGGCAGGGACGCAGCTCAGTGCTGTGTTCAGGAGGACTCCACTAGCGGAGTGGGACTTTGCAGCTCCTGCTGTGTTCACGAGGACTCACTAGCGAGGGACGGCAGCTCGTGTGTGTTCAGGAGGACTCACTAGCGGCAGGGACAGCAGCTCGTGCTGTGTGTTCAGGAGGACTCACTAGCGGCAGGGACGGCAGCTCGTGCTGTGTTCAGGAGGACTCACTAGCGGCGGGATGGCAGCTCAGGCTGTGTTCAGGAGGACTCACTAGCGGCAGGGACAGCAGCTCGTGTTGTGTTCAGGAGGACTCCCTACGCGGACAGCAGCCTGCTGTGTTTAGGGACTCACAGCAGACAGCAGCTCAGTGTAGTTCAGGAGGACTCACTAGCGGCAGGGACGGCAGCTCGTGCAATCAGGAGGACTCACTAAGGCGGGGCAGGCAGGTTGTGTTCAGGAGGACCTACTAGCGGCAGGGACAGCAGCTTGGGCTGTGACTGGAGGACACAAAAACGGGGACGGCAGCTCGTGCTGTGTGCAGGAGGACTCACTAGCGGCAGGGACGGCAGCTCGTGCTGTGTGCTCAGGAGGACTCACTAGCGGCAGGGACAGCAGCTCATGGTTGTGTGTTCAGGAGGACTCACTAGCGGAGGGACGCAGCTCGTGCTGTAATGTTCAGGAGGACTTTCCTGTGACAAGAGGGCCAAAGCAGAGAATCCCTACTCAGACCCCCGAGCCCCCAGCCAGGACGGTAGAAGCCAGCCGCCCGCTCAGGCTGTCTGCAGCTGGGTCTCTGGCACCCGCCGTGGACTCTGAGCTGTCTGGGGTCTCGGGGACGCCAAGAACAGGACGCCTGCACAGACACAGTGTAATGGTTCCGTGAACAGGGGGCCGAGGTCGCTAGCCGGGTGCTGGGGAGCAGAACAAATCTGACAGACCCACCAAAGGTCCTGGGGGCCCTGCTGAGGCCTGAACGGCGGTCAGCGCTTGAGTGATATTGAGAGTCCACGAGGCGCCTTCAAGTGTGAGGAGGTCGGGCAGCAGCGGGTTAGTCCGCCTTGGCCTGGCTCAGCCGCCTTTGCTTCCTCAGGCCCCGGACCCAAGCCCTCACTTTGACTTCCTAAGCAAGCAGCTGGACTCTGTCCACGACCCGGCCAGCTGAGTGACCATCGCAAAGCGCAGGCTGACATCACCAGCCATAATAAACAAAGCAGCAGCGGCCATTGCTTGAGGCACTGTCTTCCCGGCCGAGCGAGGAGCCTGTGTGTAGATGCAGCCCTGGTCACTGTTGGGCCCGGGTCGCTGTGCTGGATCACCCCTGCTGGGCGGAGACGAGAGGGGCAGTTGGTCCTGGTGCAGAGGCCCCTGGCAGAGCCCAGACTGCCGGAGCAGGAGAGCTCATGTACCCCAGGGTCTGTGGCGTGAGAGCCCTGCCTGGCACCATGACGGGCATTGCCCCACTTACTAGTGTGACTCGCTGAGTGCCAGACTTGGTTCATGCATGAAAACGGGGCCCCTGGCCCCACCCCCTGCACTTGAGGCGGAAGAATGTTCCATGAAAACCGCAGCTCCCAGGGCGGAGGCGCGGAGGGGTAACTCTGTGTGCACAGGTTGCCCAGTAGTCTTGTGAGCCCCTGTTTGGGGAGGTGTGGCCGCCCGAGACCTGGTCCTCCTCTGCCTGGCTCTCATTAGCTCACCAGAGGCCGCCCCCGACCACGCGTTAAACCCCTCCCAGCCTTGCTCAGGCCCTTGCCACAGCCCCCGCCCTCCCCTGGCCCCATGCCTAGGCCTGAGCTGGGGGGGGAGACGGGGGCAGGGGGAGCACCCAGCCTCGTCTGTCTCCGCATCTCTGGCGGGCCCTGTCTGAGGGGGCTGGTCGTCATGGGCCTACCCTCGCTGCACGCAGAACCTCTGGAGCTGGTGTCCTGCCGCGACCCCAGACCTCGCCTGGGGAGGCAGCCAGCCGCCTCTCACCAGGCTCAGGGCCTCTTTCATGCCTGACACCCCGAGTCTGTCGCCGAGCCCCCGCCCTGGCAGGAACCCACCGGGCCTCTGGCCCCAGGCTCGACTCCGGGCCTGAGCGGCTAGTGACAGCCTCTGATGGAGGACCTTGAGCCCTACAGCCCTCGGAGGCAGGGGAGAGCCACACGCCAAGGGGGGCGGCCGCGAGCTGCTTCAGGCCGGGTCTCCCTCCTGACCCCAGAGCTGGTTCCTCCAGGCCACGGGCGCCTCAGACTTTGAGGAGCGGAGCGGCCCACCAGGATGAAAGCAGTCTGGGCGGCCTCAGGATCACCTCCCCGGCTGCCCCAGGGGGGTCCGCACGGCTTAAATGCCACAGAGCAGGCGCCCTGCTTCTCCTTCTCCGCCAGCCTGGGGCTTCTTTGGCACATCAGGTCTAGCCTGGCTCCTCCCCAGCTGCCCCCCACAGCCCCTTGTCCGATGATTTTCTCAGGCTGCCATTGGGCCTGCATCAGGTTTCGCTCCCGGAGGGTCCTTAACTCGAGGGAGGTGGGCAGCCCTCGGGGCCTCCGGAATTCCATTCCTTGGACTCCCCTCACGGCTACCAGTGCAAGCCCTCAGCAAGCCTCACTGGTTGACTAGAGAGAGAGACCCCCTGCTCAGCCACTTTCTCAGGGGCTCTGGGCTTGTCTTTCTCCTTGCCCCACCAAAGAGCCTGAGGTTTCACTGGGGGCACAGACAGAGACCAGAAGAAAGGGGGTACCCAGCTGAAATCGCCCAGACCCCAACTCCACCCTGGGACAGCCCTGCCTCTCCGGGCAGCCCCCCCTCGCTTCCCCCCCGCCAGCCGCCCCGCCCCCCTCCCCTGCCAGCCGCCTCTCTCCGGCCAGCCGCCCTTCCGGCGCCGCCCCTCCCGGCCAGCCGCCCTCCCCCCCCCCGGCCAGCCCCTCCTTTCCCCATGTCCTTTTCTCTTCCTCACCCCCAGCTCTGCCTTCTCTGGCCCGCCTCTGGAAGCACCGCGCAGGAAACAGCCCCCTCAGCCCAGCCCTCGTCACACACCCTCTGGCCCCTCCTTTGGCCCCCCTTCCTGAGAGACCACCCTTTCCTCCAGCCCTCCAGCAGCTCGTAGGGCTCCCCACCCTCTATCCCACCTGCCGGCACAGCTGCTTTCCTGGGGACCCTCCAATGTCCCATTTGGTGCTGACCTAGATGTGGGTCTGGGCGGGCTGGGGGGGCATGGTAATGGTGGTTCTTAAATGCAAGCTAGCTCAGGGGTCTGGGGCTGGGGGGCATGTCTCTCCCCTCCACACACACCCCCTCACACACACACACATACATATACCCACTCACATACACAATACACACACATTCGCACTCACACATATATACACATACATGCATATACACATACATATACACAATACACACTCACACAATACACACACTCACACATAGCACATACATACATATACATACATATAATCACACATACACGGGCAAAAACACTCACACACAACACAATAAACACTCACACGATACAGCACACATCACACATAGTCTTACACACATTTATACACACACACACACTCACACTCACGTAGCTTCCGTCCCCCCCACCCCCAGCTCCCAAGGGTGTCAAGTTCTCTAAGTGGCTGACCTCCAAATCTATCTCTGTGACCTTGACCTTGCCTACAGACTCTGACCTACGTATCTGGGTGGGTGGTGCACCTCGGCTACTTGGGGCTCCTTGACGCGCTCACAGATCCCAGCCGAGCTGCGATTCTGGGCTTGTCTGCCCTAGGCTCTCCTGCCTCCCCACGCTGCCTTCCCTAGCTCAGCAAACCCACTCCCCCCACTTCCCCCCCCCACAGGCCAATTCTGGCTCCCACTGTCTGTCGGCTCACAGGTCACCCAGGACCCCACACAGAAGAGCATCTCTGGATGGGTCCCCAGGCCACCTTACCACCGTGGTCCAGTAGGAGGTGCCCACGAGCATGACGAAGTCCACAGAAATGGGCCGGGCTTGGTGGGGCTCCAGGCTAAGGCGGGCTCGGGGAAACTACGCCCCCCCCAGCAGAGACCCGGAACTGCTCCGAGAAGAGGCCCCAACCGCGTGGTTTGCTCCTGAACCCCAGCCTTGCGCTAGCGACGGGAGACAAGAGTAGAGGCGCCTGAGCTGCCCAGCGAGGCCTCCGCAGCAGAGGCGAGAAGGGCAGTCCTCGCCCCTAGAGCTGAGCACTAGGCGCCGGCTGGGATTTCTCCATCCTTCATTCACCCAATCCGATCAACCCACCACCCACAGGATGAATGTCCGTCCACCTCCCGTGCCCGTCCATCTCTTCATTCATTCCCATCGCCCATCTCTCCCTGCCACTCACACATCCGCATTCGCGCATATGTCCGTACGTCTCTAACCACTTCGCTGGCCCAACCACTCATCACAGCCATCCATGCAACCATCGTCCCTCCATCACGCCCTTCATGCAGTACACGGGTGCCTACCATCATGCATATGTACTTAATCTATGCCTATAGACACCGCCCACCACTCATCCACTATCTTACCTTTCCTTCTCCCCACCCAGCCTTCCATCTACTTTATTCACCCATCCATCATCCAACCAACCACCTATCCGGTCCGTCCGTCCCGTCTAGCAGTTACTCCTACGGCAGGCCCTGCAGTTCGAGCTGAGATGAAAGAGGAGAAAGGGAAGAAAGAACCCCAGTGAACCCTGAGACAGCCAGTAGCCCTGGGGAGTCTACTGCTGGAGCCCCTTGGGGATGGCCCCTAGTCTCCAACTTGGGAGGCAGCTGGGAATAGACCTGGGAGTCTCCTGTGTCATGGGACACACCTTTTGAATTTAGTCTTGTTCTAGGTTTTCTGAGAACCCTGAGGAAAGTGCCTGGGGGGAACAGTCTCAGGGCTGGTGTGGGGGTGGGGTGAAGCCTCTGGCCGCGTTGACCCTGCCTAGACTTTCAGTCTCTCCCTGACTCCAGGCCATGCATGACCTGTGCATGTGCTGCCACATGGGGATTTGCCCATGTTTGAGGACTCATGTGTGAGGGGCCTTGTGTGAGGGCCCGTGTGTGAGGGCCCGTGTAGGCCGGTGGAGGGGCCGGTGTGAGGGCCCTGGTGTGAGGGGCCGTGTGTGGGCCGGTGTGAGGGCCGTGTGAGGGGCCCCCGTGTGAGGGGGCCGTGGTGTGAGGGGCCGTGTGTGAGGGGCCGTGTGTGAGGGGCCGTGTGAGGGCCTGTGTGAGGGGCCGGGTGTGAGGGGCCGTGTGTGAGGGGCCGTGTGTGAGGGCCGTGTGGAGGGGCCAGGTGTGAGGGCTCTGTCTGTCAGGGCGTATGACATAGGGACCACGTGTGAAGGCCCGTCTGAGAGAGACCCATGTGTGAGGGGCCATGGGTGATGGATGGGCCCGCTGTGTGAGGCCTCTCGTGCGAGACCAGGTGTGTGGCTCATGTCATGTGGGGGCGCCGTGTGCCTCCAGCCGCCGAAAGGTCTGAAGTGTTGGCAGGAAGCAGCTGCTTGCTCCGGCCTCAGGGTTTCCGAGGTGCCCCTGGCTGAGCGCAGAGCAGGTGGTCAGCACCTTCCTGGCCTCCCGGGGCAACCAGAGGTCAGACCCTCCAGGAGCGTGTCCAGCCCTGACGTCTCTGGGTTTCTTCTGAGCACCGGAGGCGGGTGCCAGGACTCTGCTGGCCAGGAGGGCACCGGCCAGGCGGGCCACCGGAGGGGGCAGTCTGGACGCCACGGAGGGAGTGGACACAGCGGGTGTGACAGGAGGGTCAGGCACTCCCAGCCTGGTGTAGCCTCAGGAGGGGGGCCTAGGGCAGAGCCGTTGCCCGTTTTGTCTCAGAGGACCCCGGGGCCGTGGGGCCCAGACGCGGGCTCTGCCCACAGCTCTGGACTCGGGAAAGTGGGGGTGAATGAGGGCGGGCCACTGCCCTGGCCACCCTGCGCTGCTTCTCCCAGGGAGCGTCCCCGGTGGCACCTCACCAGACGGGGCTTCTGGGTGGGTGTGGAGAGGCAGGGTGCTGCCAGCCCCAGGCCCCACTTCTCCGCTTCCTCCACCCCCTTCCCTCCAGGCTTTCTCGCGTTTCTATTTCTGCGCCTTCCGCTTCCTGGCCTGAGGCTGGCCCGGAGCTGCTGCAAAGTGCTGGAACTCCAGGCCAGCTGGTGGGACAGGATGTGGGGCTTCCGATTTCCTCCTCCCCAGCGGCTCTGGGGCCTCCCAGGGGCCGCACCAGAGGGCAGGGGCTTGGCAGGGAGGAGGGGAAGGCTGGGGGTCTCGGTGGGGGGGCACAGGCGCCCACTGTCCCCCTTCGGCAGGCAGCGGGTCCAGGAACCTACAGGGGGAGGGGGGGGGGGGATGGAGACAGAGGGACAGAGCCAGACAGAAAAACACAAGAGAGAGAGAGAGAGAGAGAGAGAGAGAGAGAGAGAGAGAGGGAGAGAGGGGGAGAGAGAGGGAGAGAGGCTGGAGTGGAGAGAGGGGGGAACGACAGACAGACAGAGAGGGACGGACAGATTGCAGGAGGGAAACAGGGGAAATCTGGGGTCTATGGAGAGAGAGGCTCCTGGTGAGGGGAGTCTGTCTCCACTCCCAGCCCTGCCCACGCAGAATCACGGCTCAGGGCTGATCTCAGTCTGCCGTTGTCAGCTGGGAATCTCCTGATGCCCGCTGACTGACTGACCCTGTGAGTGGACGCCGCTGTCTCCTGGTCCCCACTGACCAACTGTGGTTGTTCCCCCATGCTCTGAGGCATCTCGGGACGTGGCATTTGGTGTCTCAGCCGTGGGTTTCTTTCTGAGCAGACCGTGTGGGGCGCTGTCTGCTTTTATGTAGTTTTGGGGCGTGGACACACAAGAGGGTGTCTGTCCTTGGACGAATGTCCTTGTTCTAGTGGGGGTTGCTCTGTGAGTGGGGTGGGCGTCCCCAGCCCAGCTCTCGTCCGTAGCATCACAGCCCACCAGCTACGGCGTTTGATTCAGTGGCTTCCTGTGAGGACAAGCCCCTCCCGAGGTTGTTGTGACCCACCTGGATCTGTCCATGAGCCCACCTGTCTCTCACCCATGGGCGCCTCGTCCACCTTACTGGTTTGCCAAGGCTCTTTGCTTATTAAGGATATGCTCAGCTTTCTTAGAGGTGCTGCGATATTTTCCCAGCATCTCTCCCCACTGATCACATTTTTCCTTTTGTTAAAGGAGTTGGTGTATGATTGAAGGTTTGGTTTCCTTCTTGGTTCTAGCTTTTTGGAAAGGTCTTTCTCATCTCAAGTATAATGACATAGTTCTCACCCTCATCTGGAATTGGGAGATGGGTCAAGCCTCCATGGGGGGCGACTGGGGGAGTTACTGAGGCAGAAATGAGCGGCTCCCGGGCCCTGCCTGAGGGCGCATCAGAGCCCTCGCCCCACAGACGGTGCCCCTCACTCTCCCTGTAGAAGGTGGCTCAGCTCTGGAGTTTGCGGTTACTGTTGGCCTGCTGTGGTACCTGTGCCTTGCCGCAGAGAGACCCAAGCTCAGCGGTCGGGCCCTCCGAGCCAAGACTCAGACCCCGAGTTGAGCCTATGCGCATAGGGATGGCGCCATGCCGTGGACAGGGCACCGCAGCAGGCAACAGAAGAGAACAGCTGCAGTGGAGTCGAGTGTGGCACTGGCGGGCGTGGTTCACTCCAGAGGAGGGGGAGGAGTAATGGGTCAGGAGGGGACCTCGACAGTAGCAGGACTGTCAGCCACAGTGCCTGAAATTAAAAAACAAAATCAATGAAAACGGTGCCTGCGCCAGAGGTGGGCTGGGAGGGGCTGAGGACATTGGCGGAGGGAGGCTGGACTGGCGAAGGGACGGGAGTTGGAACACTGCAGGCCTGAAACTCAATCCTGAAGAACTTTCTGAATTACGCTGTCTCAGTTAAAAAATACATTTTTAAAGGACAGACAGCCCGAGGAAGGGGAGAAGGTATTTTTAAAGCACATATTTGAAGGGATGATATCTCCAGGCAACAGACAAACGTACACTAGAGTCACAAACAAGGACCCAGACCCCACGGGCAGAGTCTCGGCAGATGCTTCTCCCAGGAAGCAGGAAAAGATGTTTCTTGGCCTGTGTCATGGGGAAGGCCCAGCCCCACGGGAGGGCCGTGGCAAACATTAGTGGACATGGAAACCTGGATTCTGTGTGTTGCTGGTGGGAAAGCAAAGTGGTAGGAAATCTGAAAACGTAGAATGTAGCTCTGGGGGGCGCAGAACTCCAACAGAGAACTGTCCTGTGTGCAGCAACCCTTCATCTGGGACTGTCCCCAGAGGACGTGAAGTTGTCACTTGCTGAGACACTGCAGCCCCCAAACCCGTCCCAGGTTAGAGCCAAGTCCAGCCCACCATGGGGCCCCACAGAGGAGGGATAGATGAATAGGGGACCCATCTAAAGCGCTGCCCTTCACGGATGACAAGCTGAGCTGAATGTCCACTGCACTGTGGTGGACACTGACAGCGTAAGGTGAGTAAAGTCAGACATAGCCTGGAAACTGGTGGCATTTGGCCTCAGGCCCTTAGCTAGGGCCATTTGTAGACAGATAGCTTAGAATGTGGCCTATTAAGGTTGGAAGGAGAACACAAAATATTTTATTTACTTATATACATATATGCTTTTTTGGGCCACACCCAGCGGTGCTCAGGGGTTACTCCTGGCTCTGCACTCAGGAATTACTCCTGGTGGTGCTCGGGTACCATACGGGATGCCGGATTGAACCCAGGTTGGCCTCATGCAAGGCAAACACCCTCCCTGCTGTCCTATTGCTCTGACCCCTGTTCTCTTTTCTTGCCATTTCTCCTCTGGGTTAGCCAGTGAGTGCAGGCATAACTAACTGCTCGACAATGACTGTTCCCATCCAGCCCTCAGTCATTATCCATCATCGTTCCTCCTTCCTCCCCTTCCTTTATCCATCCATCCATCCATCAAACCAACCATCCATCCATCATCCATCCATCCATCATCCATCCATCCATCATCCATCCATCCATCCAACCAACCATCCATCCATCATCCATCCATCCATCCATCCATCATCCATCCATCCATCATCCATCCATCCATCCATCCATCCATCCACCCATCCATCCATCATCATCCATCCATCCATCCAACCACCATCCATCCATCCATCATCCATCCATCATCCATCCATCCATCCATCCATCATCCATCCATCATCCATCCATCCATCCATCCATCATCCATCCATCATCCATCCATCCATCCATCCATCCATCATCCATCCATCCATCATCCATCCATCCATCCATCCATCCATCCATCCATCCATCCATCCATCCATCCATCCATCCATCCATCCATCCATCCATCCACTCATCCACTCATCCCCCCCCTCCTCCCTCCACCCACCCACCCAGCTCTCCAACTACCCATTTACGTCTTCTTACATCCATTCCTCTATCCATCCACCTCTTTCCCCACCATCCCGTCATCCATGTATCTGAGTATCCGCCCACCCACTGGTCCACCCAACCATGCACCGTTTCTGCATCCTGCAGCCGCCCATCGTTTGTCCATCCACCCATACAGCCACCTCTCTTGTCATCTCTGTCCACCCTCCTCCGTCCACCTGTGTGTACACTAGCCCTCACTCACCTACCGGTTTGCCCCGCCACTCACATGCCCACAGTTCCCACCCTCTCCCTCGGGCTGGGAGTCCATTGCTCCCACCATCACTCACATACACGTCCACCCCCCGGTCTGCCCTCTGCCTCTCTGTGATGGACAGCCACGTGTCGATTCACTGGACAGGATGGCCCAACCTTTGGTCAAACGCTATTCTAAGTGTGTCTGTGCATCCATGAATGCGATGGACACTTTGTGTTCACCGGCTGAGGCAAGAGATTGCCGCAGGCCTGGCAGGAAGAGGAAGACTGACCTTCCGTGACCGAGAAGCAACTGGCCCTGTCATTGTGCTCCAGCCTTTCCCTGCCTTGGAGCCGGACCGGAAACACCGGCTCTTCCTGGGTCGCCTGCCTCTTGGCCTTTGGACCGGAACCACATCCTCAGCAATCCCAGCTCTGAGTTCCAGCTCCGGCTGGAATCCAGTCAGATTCCAACTGGCCTGGGCTTCCGGCTTGCTGACTGTCCAAAGGCAAGTACCCCACCCACATCCTTCTATATCACTTGTCTCTTGTCTTCCATTGTTCATTGATTTGCTCAAGCGGGTACCAGTAGCGTCTCCATGCGTTGGGAATGAGGTCCATTATTGTTACTGTTTCTGGCATATCCAATGCGCCACGGTAGCTTGCCAGGTTGTCGTGGCTCTGGGTCATCCCAGGAGGCCCAGTCTTTTCCTTCTATATACCTTCCTTTCCTTCTGTTCTTTCCAGAAAGCCCTGACCAATACACATATTACATAATCACTTGATCACTTGACATCCCGTTGTTCATGGATTTGCTCGAGCGGGCGCCAGTAACATTTCCATTTGACCCTATCATGTGCCAGCGTAGCCCAATGGCATCTGGTTGCTTCAGGAATACGAAAGAGCCTCAAACCGTTTGTTCAGGGTCTTGATGAAGAAGTCTGACCATCTTGTAGGTGGACGGCCACATGGTCTTTTGACGTCCTGTGGGATCTAGTCAGTAATGGCTCTAGTCCAGCGGTCATCTCCAAATTGCATTACATGCCCAGCCCATCTGATTTTCAATGCCTTGGCAAATGAGACAGTGCCCTGACTCTGGAACTGACTCTTTATTACATAATAGATGCATATTATATAAAATAGTCAGATATAAACTTAGATGTATGCCGATATACTGTATATATAATTGAATATATTCAATTCCATATATATATATAAGATAAACATTTTAAACATATATATTTTAAACATACATATAAACATTTTAAACATACATACATATATATTTTAAATATACATATATATATGTCTCCTCCAGATGCCGAGCCTGAGTGGACGCTTCCTAAGATAAGCACCTGTGGACGTGTGTTTGCCTTCCCTGCAGAGGACAGGCTTGCTCGGATGGCTGAGGACACAGCAACGTGCGCACATAGACGTTCCCGAGCGAGCACTGTGAGGGACTGGGGTTAAGGGCCCGACCTCACGGTGCCAGTTTCACGTGCCCAAGCTGACTCCTGGAGGTGTGAGTCGGTGAACTCACGTGCAGGCCTCTGATAACAAACAGGTGCAGCGGTGGACTCACAGGCACGCGCAGGCGCACACACACACACACACACACACACACACACCCCTGCCTATGCTCCACGTGCGCCGTAGGGCGCGCCTCTCCCTGTGAAGTTTCCACATCTCTGTGAACCCAAGTCACCTGTTGGAACTTGCTGAATTGACGCTGAAGCCAAGGTGCTGCCGGCCCTTCCAGACTCTTGCCAGCTCCCGGGCGATGCCCTCCTGCTTGGCTGCCTGGTAACCAAACCAGGCCCAGCCTCAGGAATGTGGGGCAGTGGGCGGGAGGAGGGGAAAACGCTTTCACCCCATAACCGAAACATCTAACGCGCTGCCTGAGTCCGTCTTGGTGCCTCACGGCTGTGCCTTCCCTGGGCATGTGCAGGGCGTGGCCGCCCAGGCACGCACCCCGCTGCATTGGTGGGGGGGCATTGAGGGGTGGTCGCCCGTTTCTCAGCCCCATATCCAGGGTGCGAGCACCCTTTGCTGCCCATGTCAGGAACGGATATTCTAGAACATATCAGATCACTCTCGCCCTTTACCCTGTCGTGGTCCTGCTGGATCCTGCAGGGATGCCCCAAAATACCGGGATCAGCTGCTCTGTCAGAGGAGCCCGAGAGGCCTGCGCGGCGGGCAGGGGGCCGAGCAGCCGGGAGTGGCTGGGAGGCCGTCTCCCCATCCTGCTCTCTCTCCCCCGAATCCAGAGTTGTTCTGGAAGGTTCTGCTGCCGGGCCCGGCTTTGGCACCTGGAGCCCCGAGGTCTGAGTGAGGCCAGGAGCCACGGAGCCCAGCGCCTGTGCTTGACTGTCCCCGGCTCCTGCCCTCAGGCGAGTGTCAGGGTTGGACCCTTCAGGCTTCCCTGGCCCTGAGGGACCGCGCCCACTGCATGCAGGCACAGCTCCTGTCCCGCCTGTCCTGCCGCTATCCCGCCTACGGCCGTGTTCCTCCCACCCTGCTCCCAGGGGCTGCTGGGAGGAAGCGCCAGCTTCAACTGGGGCAAGTGGGACCCGGGGTTCCGCTCTTTCCCACAGCAACCACCCTCCCGGTCGCCCTCAGGCCTCTGGGGACTGGAGCTTTGGGGCCTCTTTTCCCAGGCCCCAGGCAGGGCAGAGGCGGGAGACCCTGTGGCTGGCCCGCAGACCAGTAGCTCCTTCCCCAGCACTTGGGTTTCGGGCCAGCCAGCCAGGACAAGGGGTTCCTGCAGCCTCTCCCCGCGGCCACAGAGTTCCTTTGGACCGTGCAAAGACAGTCCTTTGGACCGAGCTCGCCTCCAGCTCTGTCCCTGCTCTCCCGGGCCCACCCTCACTACCCCAGGACCTTTGCACATGCTTTTGTGGCCCAGGAGTCCAGAATCTTCCCTGACCGTGCTTGGGAGAAACGGCTCAAAGGGCTGAGCATATGCTTTGCACACGGGGCCGAGTTTGAGCCTCCCTCCTCTCTCTCTCTCTCTCTCTCTCTCTCTCTCTCTCTCTCTCTCTCTCTCTCTCTCTCTCTCTCCAGAGCACAGCTGGGAGCCACTCCCCGGCCCAGAGCCAGGAGTAGCGCCTGAGCACCCCAGGTGGGGCCCCCAGAATTAGCAAAGAGCCGAGCAGAAGCCGCCCGCCCCACACACAGCTTGTTCCCTGCGCGCTCTCGGGAGGGGGTGGGCTGAGAGCCCTGCCCGAGTCTCCCTTCACTGCTCTGAGCCCCCTCCAAAGGTGGCTCTAGGTTTGACCTGCTTGGGGCTTGATTGCCAGCCGCACCCTGGCATGGACAAGCCCCCGTGGCCCCCCGAGTCAGGGCTGGCATGAACAGGGCGCTGGAGTCACTCCTCCTGCTGACACTTCCCTCCGGCCTGCAGCAGCCCCTGGGCAGGGTGAGAGCTGGAAGAAAACGGCAGAAGTTTCTGGGGCACTCAGGAAGGGCTGGGCAGCTCTAACAGTGCCCGAAAGCACCAGGCTGAGGGCAAGGCTGGAGAAGGGGCTGGGGGTCACCGCCTTCCAGACCATGAGAGCACAGAGAGGGCCGTGACTCGCTCAGCGTCACATCAGCACGAGGCAGGCAGAGCTCAGCCGCTCCGCCTGACAATGCCAGCTTCCAGAACGCTCTGCACCGACACCACCGTGTTTCTGGAATGTGTGCGCCAACGCCTCCAAAGCAGACAGGGATGCCGAGGAGACTCACATCCCCCTCACCCTGCCTGTGGGTGCGCCAACGCCCAGCACCCCGGGTCCCGGCTTCCTGCCCACACCAGGGGCTGCTGGGGACACCCCCTGGCCTTTAAAATCAGTGGAGGAGGGTCGGAGCGACAGCACAGCAGGAGGGCGTTGGCCTTCCATGCGGCCCGCCCGGGTTTGATCCCCAGTATCCCATATGGTCCCCCAGCACCGCCAGGAGTAATTCCTGAGTGCAGAGCCAGGAGTTACCCCCTGAGCATCGATCACCGGTATGACCAAAAAATAAATAAACAAACGATTGATTGATTGATTGATTAATGAAATCAGTGTAGCAGGTGTCCTCAGGGGCCACCAGGGAGGCACCGCCGAATGCAGAGTGTGCCTGCAGCGGACTCTCACTGATCATAGTAGTGGCGTTGGGGACCCCACGCCTGCCCAGCCTGGTGGCACCGCGCAAGCCCTTGAAAAGGCCTTTCCGGTAACGCCTTTTAAGATGCCTGCCCAGCCTGGTGGCACCGCAAGCCCCTTGAAAAGGCCTTTCCGGTAACGCCTTTAAGATGAGGACGTTGGCCCTGACCAGACGCTCACTCGTGCAGAACCACCGGAGACTGCTCAGCCGCGCCAGGTGTGGGCAGAGCTGGTTGCTGGGCAGCCAACCCCAGGCCTCTCCATGATGGCCCCGGCCTGGCCTCACGCGGACCCCCAGGGTGGAAACGAGGGGTGCGCCTCCACTCCGCTGGTTAGCGACGGACGCAGACAGCCTGGGAATCGGGCTCAGCCTCTGGGGTGGTGGGTGCGGGTATTCCCAGCATGCTCTGCTGCTCTGTAAGGCCCCGCCCCATCCCCGCCCCTTTAAGGTGATTAGAGCCCCCCCGGCCAGGTCCCCCCACAGTCTCGTGGGCCTCCAGCTCCCCAGCCTCGGCTCCCAGCTGTGGTTTCAAAAGAAGGTTCCAAAGAGCTTGTTTTCTTTCGAACAGGCCGTAAGAGCACGTGCCCGACGCCAGAGTAGCTAGAGGGCAGCGTTGGGGCCGTCGCCCTGGGCACCCCATCCCACCGTGCCCTCTGGGCCCCCCTCCCCACTCTACCTCCTTGGGGCCGGGTTCTCTGCTCAGAGCCCGACGCCTGGTGGATTTGGGGGCACAGCGCTCACACCGCGTCGCTGTCCCCAGCACCCAGCAGGCCCCAGGAACCTGGAGCTTTATCCCCAAGCAGCTGTTTCCTCGGGCAGAGCCGGGTCCCCTCAGTGCATGTGAGTGATGTGGTTTTTTGGGGTGCTGAGGGACAGTGGCACGGACCCTCCACAGCGGCATGGACCCCCACAGTGGTGCAGACATCACACACACACACACGCACACACACACGATGCACACACACGCACACATGCACACGCACACATGCACACACACACATGCACACACGCACACACACATGCACACACATGCGCACACAGCACGCACCACACACGCACACACACACGCACACGCACACACGCACACACACATGCACACACACGATACACACACGCACACACACATGCACACACACGATACACACACACGCACACACGCACGCACACACGCACACACACACGATGCACACACACACGCACACACACACGCACACACGATGCACACACACGCACACATGCACACACACACGCCACACACACGCACACACACGATGCACGCACACACACACGCACACATACGATGCACACACACGCACACGCACACACGCACACACACACGCACACACGCACACACACGCACACACACACGCGACACACACGCACATGCACACACACATGACACACGCACACACACGCACACACGCACACACACGATGCACACACACACGCACACACACGATGCACACACACACGCACACACACACGCACACACACGCACACACACGATGCACACACACACGCATACGATGCACACACGCACACACACACGCACACGCACACACGATGCACACACACACGCACACACACACGCACACACACACACACACACACACACACACACACACACACACACACACGATACACACATGCACACACACCTACACACACACACACACACACACATACGCACGCACACGATGCACACACTCCGTGCCTGGTTCCTGTGCTGCCAGTGCAAGTTCTGTTGTGATAGAGGCCCCCAACTCCTGGGGGCCCAGTGCACACGAGGACCACCCGGGGTCAGAAGGGGCCCCGGCTTGCACGGGTTAGAAACCTCTGCCCTCAATGAGGCCTGTGATGTCGCAAGGCTGTGGTGGGGCTCTGGGGTGTGAGGGTCCACCGGTCCACCAGCACCTCAGGGGGCCCGTGCTGACCATCTCGCCCAGGGTGGCCCCTAAAACCCACCCTCTAGGTGGGGAAGGTGCAGGGGCTGGAACAGGACTCGACCTGGGTGCCCCCAGCCTGATATGCCGCCCACCCCTGGGCCCCGTCGCCCTGGTTCTGGGGTGTCCCAAATCTTCAACTCAGTCCCTGTCCGGCAAAGGGAGCTGGGCTGGGGTGCCATGGGACTCAGGAGAGACACGGGCCTCTCGGGTGGGAGGGGCTGCCCCGTGCCCCGGCCCCGCCTGCCCTGACAGCTGACCTTAGCCCGAGGCCCCAGGATGGACGCCAGGCGTGGGTGGTAGGTGGAGAGTGAACCAGGACAGCGCCCAGCAGCTCTCAAAGGCCGCGTGGCCTCTGGGGCCTCGCCTGACCCCCCCCAGGCGCTGACCGAGCTGTTGCCCCCGCCGCGGTGAACCCGCGGGCGGGCCCCCACAGTGAGACTGCACAGGCCAGAGAGGACACTCTGCTCCCCCAAACCCAGGGTCTGGGCACCTGGACAGCTGCTGCTGGACCGAAACGGGGTGAATCTGTGCTAGTCCCCGCCACACTGGGGTCCGCCTCTGTCCTGGGCACCTGTGTGGAACCCACAGGAGCAAATGGGGGGTCTGTGCACGGGGCTGAGGTCCAGGGGTGCTGGGCTGCCTCTCCTGCGTCATGTCCACAAGGCCAGGACGGACCCCCAGGAGAAGCGTGGCCCCTCTGTCTTCCCGGGACTCGGGTTCCTTGGGGAGGAGCTTGGGGGTGCCCCGTGCGCCCTCCCTGCTCTGCCAGGTGAGCTGCATGGGGGCAGCTCCCCACCCCGGAGCTGGGTTTCCTGTCCGGAAGGCAGCGTGCAGGGACGGGCTCAGACCTGGGTCCTGGATGCCGCCAGCCCACCCCTGACTGGTGCCCGGTGCGGGGGGGGCGTGATAACGTGGGCTTACCAAGGGCCGGCACAGAGCCCAGACTGAAGGTAAGAGAGAGAGAGAAGCCTAAGATGACAAATGGCACATGTTAATATTCAGATTTCTATCAACAGTCCCTTCGAGACAGAGGCACAGTGACAGGCGATAGTTGACCAACGAAAAGTCACACATTTTGATGAGCCCCGATCGGAGGCTCTGATACCGGAAGCCAAGGGAGCAGAACAAAGGGGAAAGTGGACCTTTCACAATCTCAGGGCAGTTTTAACACTCTCCCTCGGCGATCAACAGAACAAGCATGCCCCAAGCGCAGTCGGGACGGGGAGGTCCACACAGCCGGCCGAGCCGGCTCTGATCTGATTCGATTCATAGAGCCCAGACGCACTCGCGGCGCGTGTGTCTGACCTGCCGCTTGCAGCAGGAGTCGGGACCTAAAAGCCCGGACCCAGGCAGGTGCCAGCTCCACCAGGAATGGAGTCAAGTTAGAAATTAAAAACCAGACAGCAGGAAACCCCCCAACTCGTTAGAAATGATTCAGGAGTCCACTATGACTCATGAATTAAAGCTGAAATCACAGGGGAGATCAGAAAACAATTCCAGTGGCATGAGGTGGGGAGGGCTCCAGCCCAGGCTCCAGAGAAGCCAGCGGTCACCAGGGCAGCCGGGACCTGCCCAGACTCAGGAACACCCCCACAACCCAGGCCCTGGGGCCGTGATCTGGGCAGGAGAGAAAGCAAAGGGGAGTGGTGTGAGGGAAGGAGGTGCGGCACCTCTTGGGGCACATCAGTCAGCCCTTCTAAGTCCAAAGGACAGGGGTGGGGGTGAGGGTCAGAGTGTGTGTGTGTGTGTGTGTGTGTGTGTGTGTGTGTGTGTGTGGCGGCGGGGGCTGGCGCACCTCTTCTGGATGAATGACAGGTGGCAGGACCCGAGAGATCAGAGTCCCCTCAGACCTTGGCACTCGGGACAGGTGGGCGCCTTTGGGGTGGGGAGGTACCGCACCAACTTCACAGTGTCTGAAATGGAGCCGAAACTCCAAGTAGAAAATTTGTTACAGGTGTCAAAGGAATTGAATTCAGGATCTTCAGGTGTGAGCCTGCTGAAAAGGAAGCTCAGAAATGGAGCGTCCCGGGTTCGTTTCATCAAACATTTGAGGAAGAGATAAATAGAACTGCTCTTAAATACATCTCCCTACCCCCGCCAAGAAAAAGAAGGAAGCATCACCCCAACCTGATTTATAGGGACAGCGCAACCGTCATTCAAACCTTGAAGAAGGGCATTTAAAAAGAGAAAGTTGTAGAGCAGCAAAGTCATTAGAAATCACTTTAAAAAAATAAACAACCAAGTTTAATACTGCCGAGTGCAAACCATAGTCCGGTATGTAAGATAC
>JAJIBD010037729.1:0-12236 GCA_021461705.1 Cryptotis parvus
GTCAAATGCATCTCTAATCCAATTTGTGATACACTATATATCTTTGTTGGTGAAATAGCATTACCAGCTCCCCAAAGCACTATGAAATATGCTCTCTTCACTGAGCCGCAATTTGTTTCACAATAACTATTTGATTTAGACATTAGCTAAACAATTCACCACAACAATTGATGCTACTAATGGTTAATTTGCTGTTACTGTTAGTATTATACACAAAATAATGGTCTTCAACAAAAATAAAATCTTGTTTTGCTTTCAGTTGTAAAATTTGGCTTGATAATATTACTTCAGGAAAGCATTTAGTACACATTAATGAATCTGCTTACAATATGTTATATAATAGTTTCTTTGACGGCTTTTTACAAATTGCATCTTAAAATGCTGCTTTGATTTCTCTCTTGGCTGTCCTGTCTTTTCTTAGGAAATGGTATTACTTCAAAACTGAGATACTGGATAATCCTCAGGGGATTTCAAAGTTCCATGCTCTCTGTATTTATTTATAGCCAATCATTGGTAATACTCCTATACAGTTAAAAGTGAAAAAATCACCAACCTTCCATAATGAATCAAATCTATACCAGATCAAACTTTTAATTGGGCATCATCTCCTGAAAGATTATAATGTCATAGTGTTCGTTGTACAGAAGTTATGTTCTTTTAACTGATAGGTCATTCTGAGAATATTTACAAATAATGACATTTGAGGATAAAGATTATTTGAAACATTTTAAGTGTTAGAGTCTTTGCCTTTCTCATAATCACACATGCAACTGAATGAATTAGCAAACAACAAAACAAGAGAAATGAGATTTGGGGGAAGGGGGTGGTCATACTACCCTGGAAGTGCTTAGGGCTTACTTTTAGCTCTGCATTGAGGAAACATTTCTGGTATGGTTCAGGAGAGCATTGGTGTCAGGATTCAAACCCAGGTCACATGCAAAGCAAATGTGCTACCAGAGCTCTGTACTATTCGATCAGCTCCTGAGATATCAGATTTTTTGACAAAACCTACACATAAGCTATCTGCTAGTGGAGCAAGTATGGACACTGAATTTTAGAGACCTGAGTTACAAACTATGATTGTCATTAGAAAAGTTACTTTTTGAGTCTTGTTGCTTTTTTCTTTGTTTTTGTAATCTTGAAAAGAGTGATTTAACTTCTATTTCATGACGACCCGACACTACATGAGGGCCTCCATGTTCCACATCCGACTTCCCCCTCGTCAGCACTCCACCCAGCAGACCAGTCTATCACAGTCCGGCTCATCGAGATGCACCCTGCAGCAGTCTTTTAATCAGGCCCAGAGCCTCACAACAAGCCAGATGACCTAACTCCAAGAGGGCCTCCGTTTTCCACATTCGACTTCCTCTCGCCACCCTGTAGACCAGACTTGACTGCCCATCCTGCACAGCCCTATGCAGCAAAAACGGCTCATCAATAAATGCTGGACTTTGAGATGACTACAAGAGTATGTTACCCGCACGGGCAGAGCCTGGCAAGTTACCCGTGTCGATTTGATATGCCAAATACCAGTAACAATTATAGACCTCATTCCCATGACCTGATGGAACGGTTTGAGGCTCTTTATGTTCCTGGAACAAGCAGGTGCCCTTGGCTCTACTTGCATGATACAGGTCATATTGAGATGTTACTGGTGCCCTATCGAGCAAATAGATGTTGAATGGGAAGACAGTGATACAGACAGACAGTGATTCATGATTATTCAAATACATAGTTTCTTGTCACACATTTGGTACATCATGATCAAAAAATAAAACTTCTGGTTTCAGCTCGATTTTATATATCATATGGTTTTAAGTGACAAAAAGAAGGGGAAATATTTAGTAGGTAATGTTCAACATCTGGGGAAATAATTGTTTTATAGGTATAGAATAAATATTACATCCTCCCCCATTCTCAAAACTTTTTTGTGAACCACCATGACTGAAAGTATCCATGGGCTCAGAGGTATCTTTCCACTTAAAGATATCACTTATACCCTTAAATTAGAACTGAAGAATTTTCGCAGGGAAGAAAGTTGAGTCAAACTTCTTGAACTCAATAATGCGAAAGAAAAACAAGAGAAGTCTGCAAAGAACATTGGGACAATGATTTTAAAAATTAGCCTATGGTTTTTGGTTTTATCAATATCTAGAGACTCTGGTAAAGACAAAATAAGTAGTCCAGTGTATATAGCTATACAGTGAGTACTCAGGATGAAATTCTAGAGTAAATGTATACATTAGAATTTAAGAACATTTTGGAAATGATTGAAGCTATGTGTACCGAAATTATATAAGTGAGACTTGACTAGAAAAGGAAATATGATTAAGAACTTCTACTATAGGCAATATCTTAATAGCGACGTTTTATGTTAGGGCACCTATACTTAAACATGCTGAGGAAGAGAGAAATTGACATTGGGGAATAAAATAGTTGACTTTATAGAATAAAAAAAATATGTGTGGTGTCACAGAAAACAGAATATTAAGAGAAAAAAACAAGAAAATTGGTCATTTACTTAATTATCTGTTATTTATTTAAGAAAAATGAAAATAAAAGACATTTCAGTGGCCAGAGAGATAAATGCAGCTGGTAGGCCATTTGCCTTACATGAGACCAATCTCGGTTCGATCCCTGGCATCCCATATGGTCCCTTAGGCATCATCAGGAATTATTCCTGAGTGTAGAGCCAGGGTAACCCCCTTGAGCACTAATTTGTGTGGCCCAAAAAATAAACAAACCGACACATTTCATAGAGTGACTAACAAGTAATGGAGAAATTAGCAAAGACAATAGGGATAAGCTATTTTATTCATAAACTCTGATTGATATGGAAAGAAAGTCAATGACAGTATTTGTTGTGAGACTTAGATTCTATATTTGTTTTCTGGATATGTTTCAAATGAGGAAACATTTGGTATAAAGAGATATTAGAGGCATAAAAGATACATGATAATCGAATAGTATTCCATTATATAACCATACGATTTTTTTTTTCTCCAATTTTCTGTTCTTGGACATAAGAAAAACAAAAATCATGCAAAATTCCTCTGTATGGATGGGACTGAAGAGTATCATGTTGAGTGAAGTCACAGAAAAGAGAGATACACACAGAACGCTATCATATGTGGATTAAAAAATACAACAAATGGCCAAAATCAACAGAATTTAAAAACTGGTCTATAGAACAGCGCTTACAAGGAAGTTGCAAGATACTAACACAGAGTAGAGATTGTGAGGTAGGGGGTGAGGGTGGGATCCTGACACTGGTAAAAAGCAACAGGCACTATGGAGTAAATGAAGCAATGCTGATATCAAAAGATATGTAGAGATGAAAACCACACTGATCTAAAAAAAAGTGCATTCACATAATTTGGATTAGTATACTAGCCAATGATGCATGTCAAAGACCGGTTGACATGGGGCTAATGGAACCTGGTTTTTATAGTAAAGATGCTACCCTGTTTTTAACAAGGGATCCCCATGTATAAATCAGATTCTGCCTTCAGGGTAATCCACATAGCCAGAAAATGAGAATAACCCATGTGATTATGATAATCACGGAATTTTCAGAGCATAAAATTGCATGACATACAGTAGATATGCAATGAGTAAACCTCTCAGAGCAACATGTATTATGTTTATCTGCTAGAATATTTCTTCACCCACATTTGTCATGGACATATTGTCTGAGTTAACAGTTGGAAATTTTGAAAAAACATTCCATATAAAAGTCTGTTAATATAATTTTGTTGTGAAATGCTGATTTTCAGCATCAATATTTTCACAAGGGTTTGTGTTCAACACAACACATTTCTTCACAAGAAACTCAGACTCTACTTGTGGAATTTTTACCTAATCAAGTATTGACACAGAAGATGTATTCCTGTCCTGACCCAAGCAATAAACAGCTGACACAAAGAGGTTCAATATTTGTGCACCAAGTGTTATAAGATGATTTGTGATGACACAAACGTGTAGTTTTCATCTTCCTGAAAGCATTTCCTTGCCTTTCTGCTGAAAGAGGAGAAAAATCTGCCATCACTCCTTTCTATTTAGACACCTGAACTTCATTGAGGAAATTTTTGTGACAGAGTGACATGATTAGGTGATGTCTAGAGCCTGTGCAGTGATGGTGGGAAGGAGGAAAGGAGTTCTTAAGGCAGCTGGAATGGGAAGAAAGAGAGAGGTGAGGAGTTCATGCACTAGATATTTATTTTCTTAATCAAATTACTTGTATTTGCTATCCAAAGCATCTTAATTTTCTTCTGCACCCTTTAGCATGGCCATCTTTTAACTCCCAATTAGCTAAAGTCATCCTGGTTCTCCCTAATGTGCAGGCAGTGGGTTTCTGATCATAACATCAGCCTGTGCCAAATCCTGGAGTATCTGGCACTTACAAATATAATGGGCTCTCTGTGGCCGCAGGTCATAGACATCCACCAGGCAGGTGTGATTATTTGATCTTTACATCTTTTGTCATTACCATGAAGCAGATTTGCGGTATTCATTTCATCTATTTCTTGTATCAGAGAGGTGTTTTTTTTTCAACTAAGTTAGTTTACTTACCTTTTTTTCTTTTGGGTCACACCCAGCAATACTCAGGGGTTACTCCTGGATCTACACTCAGGAATTACTCCTGGCATCTGTAGGGGAACCATATGGGATGCCGCTGGAAACCCAGTCGCTTGCATGCAAGGCAAATGCTCTGCCCATTGTACTATCTCTCAGGCCTGCATCAATGAAATAGGTTTATCTGAAGTAGTTGATAACCACAACACATCTGCATGGATCTAATTTATTTAAATTTCTTCTCAAGATGTTGAATCAGGGGCCAAAAGCGATAGTACAGTGTGTAGGGTGATTGTCTTGCACACAGCAGACCTGGGTTCTATCCTCAGCATCCTACATTGTCTCTGAGCCCTACCAGGAGTGACCCTGAACACAGTGCCCTCACTCGCACCCAAGAAAAACTGCTGAATCCATGCTGCCTAAGACCGCAGGAAATATGAAGTAAAGCCACTGAAAAGAAGGCTGGGCATTACGCTATAGTACAGCAGGTAAGGTTGCAATCCGATCTCTCTCAGGGCTCGCACAGTCGCACACACTAGTCCGTGCATTTCTCCTTGTCCAAATACATATTTACCAGATTTTTAAGAAATAGATGCACTATAAGGACCCATCCCCAAAATATCCTCTATCATTCCAGAACACAGAAGAAACAGACCAGAAGAACAGTCATCCCTCAATGAGGCACCACTGAGCTACTTTTAGCAGCTTTGGAAGACAGCAGCTAGATCGGCATTCCCACTCAGAACTCCTACATACATAGTCCGGCTCCTGCCTACACGGCAAAATTCAGAAGCTTGTTCTTCTTAACTAATTATTTTCTACTTCTAAAAGTTTTTTAAGTGTATAATATATTGAATAAGTAAGACTTATTCGTGTCCTTGGTCTCCTACAAACACAATGACTAAACAAAACAAGATCCATTACCACCAAAGTAATGCATACTTTATTCTATTTTATTCTCCTCTAAAAAGAGGGGAATAACCCTTGCAGTGAAAAAAATATCGCAAATGGTAATTAATACAATCATTTACTGGGCTGCATATTTTAGTTTGTTTCGGCATTATTTTGCAAATCCAAACCAACGATGTTAAGTTTGTTTGGGATGCTTTTTTGCTTTTTTTAAATGGCTTATCTAAATTTTGGAATAAACGTGATCTGCATAGTCCAACAAATTCTACATAGCATTTCCGACACCCAAAGTATATGTTGACCTTACAATAAGTTCATAGTATAAACAAGCCTAAGAGTCATTCTATACTAAACACAGAAAAACAAACAAAAACAGCTCAGACAAGAAAAAAGGGGGCCGAGCGTAGTCCAGCGGGTAGGGCATTTGCCTTCACGGGCCGGCCCATGCCGGCCCGGGTCCGATCCCCAGCATCCCATCTGGTCCCCGAGCAATGCCAGGAGTGATTCCTGGGTGTAGAGTCAGGAGAAACCCTGAGCATCACTAGTGTGGCCCAAAAAGCAAAAAAAAAAAAAAGAAAAAAAAAGAAAAGGGGCAGATATCAGTATATTCATTTTGTTTACCAATATGTATGAGGACTGCTGCTTTCTTTCTCTGTGTTCACACCCATATATATTATGTAACTTAGCCCCTAGATGTACCCTTTTTAACAGATACAACTCCAGCCCAGCCAAGAGTGACCCACTAACTTGAGAATAGGCATCAGGCCAGGTTAACAGGTGGATGTTAGTTTGACCAGAAATATGCTAGGCCAGTGTTAGGCTTAAACATTGCCAGCCAAAATTTCATCTGAAACCACTCAAAGGGAAGTCCATGAATGCATGATGCTTTTTACATGTAAAAACAATATTTTGATTAGGCTATTCAGTGTTTTAATAGATGAATTGGAAGTAAATTTGTCGCCTTTGAATTTTGATTTAGTTTCTTAAATTATAAATTTATAGTTATCCACATACAAGAGAGTAGTTATCCACATGTAAGAGAAAATGGTTTTAACATCTTTAAAATTGGTGGAATAAACTTCAAACAAGAGATTTCTGTTCTCCTGAGCAAGCCTCTAGCCAAGGGCATAACAATAATTGTGCTTGTTTCTCCTAAATCCTGCAGCTTGATAAAGACCTAACTGAATGTATTTTGCTGCATCTTAAAACTTGATTGTGGGGCCAGAGTGACAGTCCAGCAAGAGGTAGGGCATTTGCTTTGTACACGGCTGACCCGGGTTTGATCCTCGGCATCCCATATGGTTCCCTGAGCACCACCAGGACTAATTCCTGAGTGCAGAGCCACGAATAACCCCTGAGCATTGCCGGGTGTGACCCAAAGCAACAAAAAACAAAAAGCAAAAAAAAAAAAACCTTGATCGAATATGCTATCCTCACTCCCTAAATGAAGATAAAATATCACCTCTGCTGATTATCACCAAATAGTTCCAAATCAACAGTAAACTGCAAATGAGGGAATAATGTGCCTTTTTGAGAAAAAAACCAGATGCTTTCTGTTCTAGAGTACGTGCAATAACAGGGTATAATAGTTATTGTACAATGCATGCCATCTGCTGACTAGTACAGAGTATTTTACAAGGGGCAAATATTTTCAATAATTGTGCTTTGGTAAATGATTATCTGACTTAATTTGCCTAGAGTTTAGTCACAAATTGTATCCTGCCAAATTTTTTCCTTTCCAAGCCAAACTTTGGCATTCAGTTTAATTAGAAAAATAAATAAGTGGTAACTACTCCAAGGTTAAATGGCATGTTAAGTTTTCAAATGCCCTCTTAGATATGCAATAAATAAATAACAATGAGACCTCATGTTTTTCTTTTCATGCATGTTACAGGGAAAAATACATTTTTAAAATCCCACAGTAAGAACCATGAATCCCCTGATCAATACCTGCATGATCTGAACTGCTTTAAAAATCCTTTGAGTTAGAGGTAAGCAACATAATTGAAGAAATGCAGTTATGTGTCATAATCACTCCAAGTAATACAGATGAACCCTTAAAAAAATTGTGTATAATTTATATTAAGGAGAAATAATTCAAACAAATAGGGATTACCTATTTCTATTTTGTTAATTTTAATAGTTAAACAGTACAAGTGGAATGTGTTAAAATGCAAATCCATTGGGCAGTGCAACACACATTCATGGGTAGTATTTCATGGACATAATAATTTCTATAATTAAAGATAAACAGAATAACACAGTATTAATTTTATTTTCTCTAACCTAAAATTTCACCTGTAATGATAGTCTCTGCTTTCCTGCCACAGATAATTCACCTTTGATTTTATAATTTCTAAGATCACTTTCAAAGCCATGAAACTTTATCACAAACTTCATTTAATTATATATGTTAGTATGTTCTAATATCACCACTGTTATTTAGCATATTTTATTGACTTTGTGAATATTCCTTTTTGGGGATTCATAAAGAAAAGAAGTATAAAACAGAAAGTGAAGGTAATTTGAATCTTGAAATAAAGAGACTTCTCACATTGGAGCAATTAAGCATGTTTGAAAATCCAGGGGACCCTCTTTAGTCTTCATACCTCTGGGTAGTGTAGTAATTTGAATGAGAAAAAATTTTAGGAGAGGAAATGCGAGGAAGAGAGTGAGAAAACAGAGAGAGAGAGACAGAGAGAGAGTGAGATAGCATGTACAGTGGTTAAAGCATTTCCTGATACATCCAACCCTGATTTGATCCCTGCCACCTTGTAGTGTGCCTAGAGCACAGCCAGGGAGTGATCCTTGAGCAAAGCAGACTATAGCCCAAACCTCCCAAAAACAAAGTCACTGAAAGAAACAAAAGTCCTAGTAGCTGAAATTAAGGTGAGAATTTCAAGAGTGCAAATCTCAAAATCGTCATGTACTCTCCACTGAAATATTAGATCGATTTTTAGGCTTATTCACATGTGCAAGAAAGACTCCAGAAGCAATATATGGAGGGATCAAATAATAAACATACTTTTTCAGCTTCGCGATAAGAAGTGATTTCCCCTGCTACAAAAAAGCAACATTGTTCAGAGGAAGAAAATAGAATTTAGAGTCTTTAATAATATATAACCCTCAAATGTCCAGCAAAGAATCCAAATTTCTAGGACTTAAAACGCTAAAACGTGATTCATGTTCAAGAAGACACAAGATCTCAGCCCTGAAATGACTCTGATAATGAATTCAGATCATGGAAATATTAAGAGAAGATAAGTTATTTAAGATGTGGTTTTATTGAAAAAATTGGAAAAGTGGAAAAAGGTGAAATTCTACAAATTCAGTGGGAAATATTCACATATAATCTTAAAAAGGCCCAGAAAATATGTAGCAGGACTATACAAGAGAAGCGCATCACAGTCAAACTTCTGAAAGTCAAACATAAAGATAAAGTTATAAAGAAGACAGGAGGAAAGCCAACACACTAATACAAGGAAACAATATGAATGATGCTGAAGTTCTCATCAAAGAAAATTAGGTATGGTATTTCAAATTGCTGAAATAAAAATATTTCTAACCTGAATTCTGTATGTTGTGAAAATACACTTCGAAAATTAAACTGCATCGAGGCATTCTCAAAACAAATCTGCATTAGAAAAAATGATGAAAGTAGTTTCTCATCCTCCAGGGTGTTGTACCATAAAACCTAGATGCTGAGGATGGAAATAAAAGCATCATGGAAGGTCAATATCTGGGAAAATTTAATTTGCACCACTTTCAGTGTCATATATTTTCTTAAATACGTTTAGTAGACCTGTGGCTGATTAAATCAAGATATAAAGCTTGTGGGGTTTCAAAGAAATGTCATAAGAAAATATAAGCCAACAAAAACATCAGTAGAGCAAAAATGGAGTTACAAGGTGTAGAGTTCTTATGCTTTTTTATGAAATAGCAAAGTATTACTTGAATTTAAACTCTGATAATTATTTATATTATAATATTTCTGTTACTAAAAATATATGCCGATAACATCAATAAAGTGGAACCAAATTTACCCCTAACCTATAATAGCAGGAAAAAAAGAATAAAAGCATGGAAAAGTTATATACCATGAAAACATTTTTCTTAAGAAACCTGATATAGACATCCCATTACACTGCCATGAAACCTCTTCTGTTGGCCAAGCTTTTTTACAGACTCACGACTGAATCTCGGCAGAGATGAAAGCAAGCCTCAAAAAATTCATGATACTCTTGTCTTCTAGCTGAAATCTCTGGACATCCTCAGAGTTGGGGGCAGGCGGAGTCTCCATCCCGCTCAAAGCCCCTGTAGCCACACTCACACTCGGCAACTGCTGTCATGCCAACAGCTCTACTTCACTGACTCACAACTAATCTCTGCAGAGACACCAAAATGCTGAAAATTCCAGGTACACTGGTGACCAGGTTGAGAACTCCTGAGTCTTCCGGCTGGGGACGGACACCTCCCCAGTCCCCATATTTCCAGGGGACTGGAATCATACAATCCTCACATCCCAGTAATATCACACCAAATTAGATGGTGTCTGGGAGCTGCTGTGGTCCCAACAGTATCAGGATAGAAGTTCTCTCTACCTCCGAGGCCATCAGGGGAACAGATGAAAACGCACTAGTCTGGGTACAGTTCCAAAAAGGCTTTTAATAGTACAAATGGTAGGAATGGAGCACTGGTGGAGGGATGAGTGTTGGAATACTGTATTACCAAGAACCAATCATAAACACCTTTGTAATTGTATGGCTCACGGTAGTATAATAAAAAATAAAAAAATTAAAAAAATAGTACAAAGCTCTACCACTGCAATCCAATATAATGAAAGAACCTTTAGCTCTGATCAGAACTTTTAGACCATACAACACAAGAGAGCCCAAGTCTCGCACCAAAGAGAGAGAGGATCTCACCCGAGAGAGTCCTACCAAGAGAAGGGGGAAGGGGAAGAATGGAAGGAGTGCCTCAAGTCGGGGTCCCTTATATACACCAAAGTAATCCTAACTGTAGACAAGGGACATCCTGTCAACAAAAAAAAACCCTAAACAGCTTTGGTAGAAGGGTGGTGCCACACCGGTTATAGGTATAAACATAGGGCTAAGCCAAGGACTAATCTCTTCTGAGATTATCTCTTATGTAAAAACACTGGAGATAAGCTTCTCTTTTTGTAAAATGCTTACCATTTTCACACAAAATCTGGACTCTCTCAGAGCTCCACCCAGCAGAAGAGCTGATCACAGCTAGGACTTCTCTCAGACCCACCCTGCAGCAGTCTTTTTTTCCAAGCCCAAGCCCAGGTATGCTGCTCCAGAGACTCACTTAGCCATGGGGCAGAGCTGCTACTGGCTCTCCTGTGCCCAGCTGATCACGAGGCACCGGGAGGGATGGCGGCTTGCCCTGGCCCGCCACCCCAGCAGAGCCTTGCAAGAAGCACAGAGGAACCCCTCCACAATGAGGGGCCGCCATTTTCTCCACATCCGGACTCCCCTCTCGTCAGAGCTCTACCTAGCAAGAAAAGCTGACTCCAAGCCCAGCTCGTGCAGTCGCCAGGCCGCACAGTTCATCAATAAATGCTCCAGATTAGAGGTGACTACAAAAGTTTTCCACCTGCACAGCAGAGTCTGGCAAGCCTACCGTGTCATATTTGATATGCCAAATACCAGTAACAATTATAGACCTCATTCCCATGACCTGATCAAATTGTTTGAGGCTCTTTATGTTCCTGAGCAAAGCAGATCCCTTTGGGCTACACTATATGTGACAGGACATATGAAGATATTACTGGTGCCTGCTCGAGCAAATCGGATGATCGATGGGAAGACAAGTGATACAAAGTGAAGTAAAACACTGGAGAGAGAGGGGGCTGATATAAAACACCCAAAGTATTAAAGTAATACATCTTAATGTCCTGGGCTTCATGTAATCTAGATGGTACCCACAAGGTCCTTCTTCTATTTATTATCTGCACCAGGGTGATTCTGAGTATCTTGTTCTCTGTATACTAAAGGGTCACATTCGCCTGCTTGAGGGCAAACTAGTATGATCCTTCCTATAATATTCCTATAGTCTCAACATAGCCAGGGTGGTAGTGTCCTGGTAAATTCTAACTGTCCCACGCTGGGTGCAGTGGGTATAAAGAGGAGCTGTGCCCAATCTAGATAACATAGAAGTCTTAGTAGATGTATAATAAGTCAGAAGTTATTCAGAGTCAAGGTGACTTCTGTAACTGCCACACCCTCTATCAATTTTTTACATAGAAGAGAGATCTCTTTAGAATGAACCTTGGCTTAAGAGCATGTAAATAAAGCTGTGAGCAAAGCTCTCAAAACTAGCTAAGCCTGTCATCCAACAAGATGGGATAGTCACATCAAAGGCAACTATCTTCAATAAATAATAGCATAGAAAGCTCAACTAGCAATGAGCAGCTTCCATAGATCCTCAGACAAGAATTTAATGAGTCCCACAGATGTAACAATTTTGACCTATTTTACTGAAGTATTTTTTTGACAATTCCATTAACCATTTGATTGTAGAAACAATATAAAAGTAAATTATTTGTCCCTTATAAGGGGGGTAGGCTTGGGGGGGGTAGGGAAATGGGGACAATGGTGGAGGCCAAGGGCAAAAGTGGTGATGTTAGAATATTGAGTGTATGTAACAATTAGTATAAACAACTTTGTATTTTAAAAAGGTAAAAGATAATAATTTTAAAAGATGGAGCGATAGTACACTGTTTAAGG
>JAJIBD010037730.1:0-12248 GCA_021461705.1 Cryptotis parvus
GTCAAATGCATCTCTAATCCAATTTGTGATACACTATATATCTTTGTTGGTGAAATAGCATTACCAGCTCCCCCAAAGCACTATGAAATATGCTCTCTTCACTGAGCCGCAATTTGTTTCACAATAACTATTTGATTTAGACATTAGCTAAACAATTCACCACAACAATTGATGCTACTAATGGTTAATTTGCTGTTACTGTTAGTATTATACACAAATAATAATGGTCTTCAACAAAAAAAAAATCTTGTTTTGCTTTCAGTTGTAAAATTTGCTTGATAATATTACTTCAGGAAAGCATTTAGTACACATTAATGAATCTGCTTACAATATATTTATATAATAGTTTCTTTGGCGGCTTTTTACAAATTGCATCTTAAAATGCTGCTTTGATTTCTCTCTTGGCTGTCCTGTCTTTTCTTAGGAAATGGTATTACTTCAAAACTGAGATACTGGATAATCCTCAGGGGATTTCAAAGTTCCATGCTCTCTGTATTTATTTATAGCCAATCATTGGTAATACTCCTATACAGTTAAAGTGAAAAAAATCACCAACCTTCCATAATGAATCAAATCTATACCAGATCAAACTTTTAATTGGGCATCATCTCCTGAAAGATTATAATGTCATAGTGTTCGTTGTACAGTGTTATGTTCTTTTTTAACTGATAGGTCATTCTGAGAATATTTACAAATAATGACATTTGAGGATAAAGATTATTTGAAACATTTTAAGGTTAGAGTCTTTGCCTTTCTCATAATCACACATGCAACTGAATGAATTAGCAAACAACAAAACAAGAGAAATGAGATTTGGGGAAGGGGGTGGTCATACCCTGAAGTGCTTAGGGCTTACTTTTAGCTCTGCATTGAGGAAACATTTCTGGTATGGTTCAGGAGAGCATTGAGGTGTCAGGATTCAAACCCAGGTCACATGCAAAGCAAATGTGCTACCAGAGCTCTGTACTATTCGATCAGCCCTGAGATATCAGATTTTTGACAAACCTACACATAAGCTATCTGCTAGTGGAGCAAGTATGGACACTGAATTTTTTAGAGACCTGAGTTACAACCATGATTGTCATTAGAAAAGTTACTTTTGAGTCTTGTTGCTTTTTCTTTGTTTTTGTAATCTTGAAAAGAGTGATTTAACTTCTATTTCATGGCGACCCGACACTACATGAGGGGCCTCCATGTTCCACATCCGGACTTCCCCCTGCGTCAGCACTCCACCCAGCAGACCAGTCTATCACAGTCCGGCTCATCGAGATGCACCCTGCAGCAGTCTTTTTTAATCAGGCCCAGAGCCTCACAACAAGCCAGATGACCCCCAACTCCATGAGGGCCTCCGTTTTCCACATTCGGACTTCCCTCTCGTCACCCTGTGGAGACCAGACTATGACTGCCCATCCTGCACAGCCCTATGCAGCAAAGCGGCTCATCAATAAATGCTGGACTTTGAGATGACTACAAGAGTATGCTACCCTTGCGGCAGAGCCTGGCAAGTTACCCGTGTCGTATTTGATATGCCAAATACCAGTAACAATTATAGACCTCATTCCCATGACCTGATGGAATGGTTTGAGGCCTCTTTATGTTCCTGGAACAAGCTTAGGTGCCCTTGGGCTCTACTTGCATGATACAGGTCATATTGAGATGTTACTGGTGCCCTTCGAGCAAATAGATGTTGAATGGGAAGACAGTGATACAGACAGACAGTGATTCATGATTATTCAAATACATTAGTTTCTTGTCACACATTTGGTACATCATGATCAAAAAATAAACTTCTGGTTTCAGCTCGATTTTAATATATCATATGGTTTTAAGTGACAAAGAAGGGAAATATTTAGTAGGTAATGTTCAACATCTGGGGAAATAATTGTTTTATAGGTATAGAATAAATATTACATCCTCCCCATTCTCAAAACTTGCTTGTGTACCACCATGACTGGAAAGTATCCATGGGCTCAGAGGTATCTTTCCCACTTAAAGATATCACTTATACCCTTAAATTAGAACTGAAGAATTTACGAAGGGGAAGAAAGTTGAGTCAAACTTCTTGGAACTCAATAATGCGAAAAAAAAACAAAGAGAAGTCTGCAAAGAACATTGGGACAATGATTTTAAAAATTAGCCTATGGTTTTTGGTTTTATCAATATCTAGAGACTCTGGTAAAGACAAAATAAGTAGTCCAGTGTATATAGCTATACAGTGAGTACTCAGGATGAAATTCTTGAGTAAATGTATACATTAGGAATTTAAGAACATTTTTGGAAATGATTGAAGCTATGTGTGCGAAATTATGTGAGACTTGACTAGAAAAGGAAATATGATTAAGACTTCTACTATAGGCAATATCTTAATAGCGGACGTTTATGTTAGGGGCACCTATACTTAAACATGCTGAGGAAGAGAAATTGACATTGGGGGAATAAAATAGTTGACTTATAGAAATAAAGAAAATATGTGTGGTGTCACAGAAAACAGAATATTAAGAGAAAAAACAAGAAAAATTGGTCATTTACTTAATTATCTGTTTATTTATTTAAGAAAAATGAAAATAAAAGACATTTCAGTGGCCAGAGATAATGCAGCTGGTAGGCCATTTGCCTTGCATGAGACCAATCTCGGTTCGATCCCTGGCATCCCATATGGTCCCTTAGGCATCATCAGGAATTATTCCTGAGTGTAGAGCCAGGAGTAACCCCTTGAGCACTAATTTGTGTGGCCCAAAAATAAACAAACCGACACATTTCATAGAGTGACTAACAAGTAATGGAGAAATTAGCAAAGACAATAGGGATAAGCTATTTTATTCATAAACTTGATTGATATGGAAAGAAAGTCAATGACAGTATTTGTTGTGAGACTTAGATTCTATATTTGTTTTCTGGATATGTTTCAAATGAGGAAGCATTTGGTATAAAGAGATATTAGAGGCATAAAGATACATGATAATCGAATAGTATTCCATTATATAACCATACGATTTTTTTTTTTCTCCAATTTTCTGTTCTTGGACATAAGAAAAACAAAAATCATGCAAAATTCCTCTGTATGGATGGGACTGAAGAGTATCATGTTGAGTGAAGTCAGCGAGAAAGAGATACACACAGAGCGCTATCATATGTGGATTAAAAATACAACAAATGGCCAAAATCAACAGAATTCAAAAACTGGTCTATAGAACCAGCGCTTACAAGGAAGTTGCAAGATACTAACACAGAGTAGAGATTGTGAGGTAAGGGGTGAGGGTGGGATCCTGACACTGGTAAAAGCAACAGGCACTATGGAGTAAATGAAGCAATGCTGATATCAAAGATATGTAGAGATGAAAACCACACTGATCTAAAAAAAAGTGCATTCACATAATTTGGATTAGTATACTAGCCAATGATGCATGTCAAAGACCGGTTGACATGGGGCTAATGAAACCTGGTTTTTATAGTAAAGATGCTACCCTGTTTTTTAACAAGGGATCCCCATGTATAAATCAGATTCTGCCTTCAGGGTAATCCACATAGCCAGAAAATGAGAATAACCCATGTGATTATGATAATCACGGAATTTTCACAGAGCATAAAATTGCATGACATACAGTAGATATACAATGAGTAAAACCTCTCAGAGCAACATGTATTATGTTTATCTGCTAGAATATTTCTTCACCCACATTTGTCATGGACATATTGTCTGAGTTAACAGTTGGAAATTTTTGAGAAAAAACATTCCCATATAAAAGTCTGTTAATATAATTTTGTTGTGAAATGCTGATTTTCAGCATCAATATTTTCACAAGGGTTTGTGTTCAACACAACACATTTCTTCACAAAAACTCCAGACTCTACTTGTGAGGGATTTTTTACCTAATCAAGTATTGACACAGAAGATGTATTCCTGTCCTGACCCAAGCAATAAACAGCTGACACAAAAGAGGTTCAATATTTGTGCACCAAGTGTTATAAGATGATTTGTGATGACACAAACGTGTAGTTTTTCATCTTCCTGAAAGCATTTCCTTGCCTTTCTGCTGAAGAGGAGAAAAAATCTGCCATCACTCCTTTCTATTTAGACACCTGAACTTCATTGAGGAAATTTTTGCGACAGAGTGACATGATTAGGTGATGTCTAGAGCCTGTGCAGTGATGGTGGGAAGGAGGAAAGGAGTTCTTAAGGCAGCTGGAATGGGAAGAAAGAGAGAGGTGAGGAGTTCATGCACTAGATATTTATTTTCTTAATCAAATTACTTGTATTTGCTATCCAAAGCATCTTAATTTTCTTCTGCACCCTTTAGCATGGCCATCTTTTTAACTCCCAATTAGCTAAAGTCATCCTGGTTCTCCTTAATGTGCAGGCAGTGGGTTTCTGATCATAACATCAGCCTATGCCAAATCCTGGAGTATCTGGCACTTACAAATATAATGGGCTCTCTGTGGCGCAGGTCATAGACATCCACCAGGCAGGTGTGATTATTTGATCTTTACATCTTTTGTCATTACCATGGAAGCAGATTTGCGGTATTCATTTCATCTATTTCTTGTATCAGAGAGGTGTTTTTTTTTTTCAACTAAGTTAGTTTACTTACCTTTTTTTTTTCTTTTTGGGTCACACCCAGCAATACTCAGGGGTTACTCCTGGATCTACACTCAGGAATTACTCCTGGCATCTGTAGGGAACCATATGTGGGATGCAGCGGGAAACCCAGTCGCTTGCATGCAAGGCAAATGCTCTGCCCGCTGTACTATCTCTCAGGCCTGCATCAATGAAATAGGTTTATCTGAAGTAGTTGATAACCACAACACATCTGCATGGATCTAATTTATTTAAATTTCTTCTCAAGATGTTGAATCAGGGGCCAAAGCGATAGTACAGTGTGTAGGGTGATTGTCTTGCACACAGCAGACCTGGGTTCTATCCCCAGCATCCTACATTGTCTCTGAGCCCTACCAGGAGTGACCCTGAACACAGTGCCCTCACTCCGCACCCAAGAAAACTGCTGAATCCATGCTGCCTAAGACCGCAGGAAATATGAAGTAGAAGTCACTTGAGAAAGAAGGCTGGGCATTACGCTATAGTACAGCAGGTAAGGTTGCAAATCCGATCTCTCTCAAGGCTGCGCAGTCGCACACACTAGTCCGTGCATTTCTCCTTGTCCCAAATACATATTTACCAGATTTTTAAGAAATAGATGCACTATAAGGACCCATCCCCAAAATATCCTCTATCATTCCAGAACACAGAAGAAACAGACAGAAGAACAGTCATCCCTCAATGAGGCACCACTGAGCTACTTTTAGCAGCTTTGGAAGACAGCAGCTAGATCGGCATTCCCACTCAGAACTCCTACATACATATCCGGCTCCTGCCTGCGGCAAAATTCAGAAGCTTGTTCTTCTTAACTAATTATTTTCTACTTCTAAAAGTTTTTTTTTAAGTGTATAATATACGTTGAATAAGTAAGACTTATTCGTTGTCCCTTGGTCTCCTACAAACACAATGACTAAACAAAACAAGATCCATTACCACCAAAGTAATGCATACTTTATTCTATTTTATTCTCCTCTAAAGAGAGAATAACCCTTGCAGTGAAAAAATCGCAAATGGTAATTAATACAATCATTTACTGGGCTGCATATTTTTAGTTTGTTTCTGCATTATTTTGCAAATCCAAACCAACGATGTTAAGTTTGTTTGGGATGCTTTTTTGCTTTTTTTTTAAATGGCTTACTTAAATTTTGGAATACGTGATCTGCATAGTCTAACAAATTCTACATAGCATTTCCGCTTACCCAAAGTATATGTTGACCTTACAATAAGTTCATGAGTATAAACAAGCCTAAGAGTCATTCTATACTAAACACGAGAAAAACAAACAAAAAACAGCTCAGACAAGAAAGAGGGGGGCGGCGGTAGTCCAGCGGGTAGGGCATTTGCCTTCAGGGGCCGGCCCATGCCGGCCGAGGTTCGATCCCCAGCATCCCATCTGGTCCCCGAGCAATGCCAGGAGTGATTCCTGGGTGTAGAGTCAAGGAGAAACCCTGAGCATCACTGGGTGTGGCCCAAAAAAGCAAAAAAAAAAAAGAAAAAAAGAAAAAGGGGCAGATATCCAGTATATTCATTTTGTTTACCAATATGTATGAGGACTGCTGCTTCTCTTTCTCTGTGTTCACACCATATATATTATGTAACTTAGCCCCTAGATGTACCTTTAACAGATACAACTCCAGCCCTGCCAAGAGTGACCCACTAACTTGAGAATAGGCATCAGGCCAGGTTAACAGGTGGATGTTAGTTTGACCAGAAATATGCTAGGCCATGTTAGGCTTAAACATTGCCAGCCAAAATTTCATCTGAAACCACTCAAAGGGAAGTCCATGAATGCATGATGCTTTTACATGTAAAACAATATTTTGATTAGGCTATTCAGTGTTTTTAATAGATGAATTGGAAGTAAATTTGTCGCCTTTGATTTTTGATTTGTTTCTTAAATTATAAATTTATAGTTATCCACATACAAGAGGAGTAGTTATCCACATGTAAGAGGAAATGGTTTTAACATCTTTAAAATTGGTGGAATAAACTTCAAACAAGAGATTTCTGTTCTCCTGAGCAAGCCTCTAGCCAAGGCATAACAATAATTGTGCTTGTTTCTCCTAAATCCTGCAGCTTGATAAAGACTAACTGAATGTATTTTTGCTGCATCTTAAAACTTGATTGTGGGGGCCAGAGTGACGAGTCCAGCTTAGGTAGGGCATTTGCTTTTGTACACGGCTGACCAGGTTTGATCCTCGGCATCCCATATGGTTCCCTGAGCACCACCAGGACTAATTCCTGAGTGCAGAGCCACTGAGTAACCCCTGAGCATTGCCGGGTGTGACCCAAAGCAACAAAAAACAAAAGCAAAAAAAAAAAAAAAAAACCTTGATCGAATATGCTATCCTCACTCCCTAAATGAAGATAAAATATCACCTCTGCTGATTATCACCAAATAGTTCACAAATTAACAGTAAACTGCAAATGAGGGAATAATGTGCCTTTTGAGAAAACCAGATGCTTTCTGTTCTAGAGTACGTGCAATAACAGGGTATAATAGTTAATGTACAATGCGCCATCTGCTGACTAGTACAGAGTATTTACAAAGGGCAAATATTTTCAATAATTGTGCTTGGTAAATGATTATCTGACTTAATTTGCCTAGAGTTTAGTCACAAATTGTATCCTGCCAAGTTTTTCCTTTCCGTGCCAAACTTTGGCATTCAGTTTAATTAGAAAAAAAATAAATAAGTGGTAACTACTCCAAGGTTAAATGGCATGTTAAGTTTTCAAATGCCTCTTAGATATGCAATAAATAAATAATGAGACCTCATGTTTTTTTCTTTTCATGCATGTTAAAGGGGAAAAATACATTTTTAAAAATCCCACAGTAAGAACCATGAATCCCTGATCAATACCTGCATGATCTGAACTGCTTTAAAAATCCTTTTTGAGTTAGAGGTAAGCAACATAATTGAAGAAATGCAGTTGTGTGTCATAATCACTCCAAGTAATACAGATGAACCTTAAAAATTGTGTATAATTTATATTAAGGAGAAATAATTCAAACAAATAGGGATTACCTATTTCTATTTGTTAATTTAATAGTTAAACAGTACAGAGTGGAATGTGTTAAAATGCAAATCCATTAGGCAGTGCAACACACATTCATGGGTAGTAATTTCATGGACATAATAATTTCTATAATTAAAGATAAACAGAATAACACAGTATTAATTTTATTTTCTCTAACCTAAAAATTTCACCTGTAATGATAGTCTCTGCTTTCCTGCCACAGATAATTCACCCTTTGATTTTATAATTTCTAAGATCACTTTCAAAGCCATGGAAACTTTATCACAAACTTCATTTAATTAGTATATATGTTAGTATGTTCTAATATCACCACTGTTATTTAGCATATTTTATTGACTTTGTGAATATTCCTTTTTTGAGATTCATAAAGAAAAGAAGTATAAAACAGAAAGTGAAGGTAATTTGAATCTTGAAATAAAGAGATCTCTCACATTGGGAGCAATTAAAGCATGTTTGAAAAAAATCCAGGGGACCCTTTTAGTCTTCATACCTCTGGGTAGTTTAGTAATTTGAATGAGAAAAAAATTTTGGAGAGGGAAATGCGAGGAAGAGTGAGAAAAACAGAGAGAGACAGAGAGAGAGTGAGATAGCATGTACAGTGGTTAAAGCATTTCCTTGATACATCCAACCCTGATTTGATCCCTGCCACCTTGTAGTGTGCCTAGAGCACAGCCAGGAGTGATCCTTGAGCAAAGCAGACTATAGCCCAAACCTCCCAAAACAAAGTCACTGAAAAGAAACAAAAGTCCTAGTAGCTGAAATTAAGGTGAGAATTTCCCAAGAGTGCAAATCTCCAAAATGCGTCATGTACTCTCCACTGAAATATTAGATCGATTTTTAGGCTTATTCACATGTGCAAAGAAAGACTCCAGAAGCAATATATGGAGGGGATCAAATAATAAACATACTTTTTCAGCCGCATAAGAAGTGATTTCCTGCTACAAAAAAGCAACATTGTTCAGAGGAAGAAAATAGAATTTAGAGTCTTTAATAATATATAACCCCAAATGTCTAGCAAAGAATCCAAATTTCTAGGACTTAAAAACGCTAAAAGCGTGATTCATGTTCAAGAAGACACAAGATCTCAGCCCTGAAATGACTCTGATAATGAATTCAGATCTTGGAAATATTAAGAGAAGATAAGTTATTTAAGATGTGGTTTTATTGAAAAAATTGGAAAAGTGGAAAAAAGGTGAAATTCTACAAATTCAGTGGGAAATATTCACATATAATCTTAAAAGGCCCAGAAAATATGCTTAGCAGGACTATACAAGAGAAGCGCATCACAGTCAAACTTCTGAAAGTCAAACATAAAGATAAAGTTATAAAGAAGACAGGAGGAAAGCCAACACACTAATACAAGGAAACAATATGAATGATGCTGAAGTTCTCATCAAAGAAAATTAGGTATGGTATTTAAATTGCTGAAATAAAAATATTTCTAACCTGGAATTCTGTATGTTGTGAAAATACACTTCGAAAATTAAACTGCATCGAGGCATTCTCAAAAACAAATCTGCATTAGAAAAAAATGATGAAAGTAGTTTCTCATCCCCTCCAGGGGTGTTGTACCATAAAACCTAGATGCTGAGGATGAAATAAAAAGCATCATGGAAGGTCAATATCTGGGAAAATTTAATTTGCACCACTTTCAGTGTCATATATTTTCTTAAATACGTTTAGTAGACCTGTGGCTGATTAAATCAAGATATAAAAGCTTGTGGGGTTTCAAAGAAATGTCATAAGAAAATATAAGCCAACAAAAACATCAGTAGGCAAAAATGGAGTTACAAGGTGTAGAGTTCTTATGCTTTTTTTATGAAATAGCAAAGTATTACTTGAATTTAAACTCTGATAATTATTTATATTATAATATTTCTGTTACTAAAAATATATGCCCGATAACATCAATAAAGTGGAACCAAATTTACCTAACCTATAATAGCAGGAAAAAAAGAATAAAAGCATGGAAAAGTTATATACCATGAAAACATTTTTCTTAAGAAACCTGATATAGACATCCCATTACACTGCCATGAAACCTCTTCTGTTGGCCAAGCTTTTTACAGACTCACGACTGAATCTCGGCAGAGATGGAAAGCAAGCCTCAAAAAATTCATGATACTCTTGTCTTCTAGCTGAAATCTCTGGGACATCCTCAGAGTTGGGGCAGGAGTCTCCATCCCGCTAAAGCCCCTGTAGCCACACTCACACTTTCGGCAACTGCTGTCATGCCAACAGCTCTACTTCACTGCTTCACAACTAATCTCTGCAGAGACACCCAAACTGCTGAAAATTCCAGGTACACTGGTGTTCAGGTTGAGAACTCCTGAGTCTTCTCGGGCTGGGGACGGGACACCTCCCCAGTCCCCATATTTCAGGGACTGGAATCATACAATCCTCACATCCCAGTAATATCACACCAAATTAGATGGTGTCTGGGAGCTGCTGTGGTCCCAACAGTATCAGGATAGAAGTTCTCTTCTACCTCCGAGGCCATCAGGGGAACAGATGAAAGCACTAGTCTGGTACAGTTCAAAAAAGGCTTTTAATAGTACAAAGGTGGTAGGAATGGAGCACTGGTGGAGGGATGAGTGTTGGAATACTGTATTACCAAGAACCAATCATAAACACCTTTGTAATTGTATGGCTCACGGTAGTATAATAAAAAATAAAAAAATTAAAAAATAGTACAAAAGCTCTACCACTGCAATCCAATATAATGAAAGAACTTTAGCTCTGATCAGAACTTAGACCATACACAAGAGAGCCCAAGTCTCGCACCAAAGAGAGAGGATCTCACCCGAGAGGAGTCCTACCCAAGAGAAGGGAGGGGGGGGGAAAAATGGAAGAGTGCCTCAAGTCAGTCCCCTTATATACACCAAAGTAATCCTAACTGTAGACAGGGACATCCTGTCAACAAAAAAACCCTAAACAGCTTGTAGAAGGGTGGTGCCACACCGGTTATAGGTATAAACAAAGGGTTAAGCCAAGGACTAATCTCTTCTGAGATTATCTCTTATGTAAAACACTGGAGATATTCTCTTTTGTAAAATGCCACCATTTTCTACATCTGGACTCTCCTCAGAGCTCCACCCAGCAGAAGAGCTGATCACAGCTGGGCTTGTCTAGACCCACCCTGCAGCAGTCTTTTTCAAGCCCAGCCCGGGTATGCTGCTCCAGAGACTCACATACATGGGGCAGAGCTGCTACTGGCTCTCCCTGTGCCCAGCTGATCACGAGGCACCGGGAGGGGATGGCGGCTTCTAGCCCTGGCCCGCCACCCCAGCAGAGCCTTGCAAGAAGCCAGAGGAACCCCACACAATGAGGGCCGCCATTTTCCACATCCGGACTCCCCTCTCGTCAGAGCTCCACCTAGCAGAAAAGCTGATCCACAAGCCCAGCTCGTGCAGTCGCTTTGTGGCCGCAGATTCATCAATAAATGCTCCAGATTAGAGGTGACTACAAAAGTTTTTCCACCTGCACAGCAGAGTCTGGCAAGCTACCGTGTCATATTTGATATGCCAAATACCAGTAACAATTATAGACCTCATTCCCATGACCTGATCAAATTGTTTGAGGCTCTTTATGTTCCTGGAGCAAGCAGATGCCTTTGGGCTACACTACCATGTGACAGGACATATGAAGATATTACTGGTGCCTGCTCGAGCAAATCGATGATCGATGGGAAGACAAGTGATACAAGTGAAGTAAAACACTGGAGAGAGGGGGCTGATATAAACACCAAAGTATTTTAAAGTAATACATCTTAATGTCATGGGCTTCATGTAATCTAGATGGTACCCACAAGGTCCTTCTTATTTATTATCTGCACCAGGGTGATTCTGAGTATCTTGTTCTCTGTATACTAAAGGGTCACATTCGCCTGCTTGAGGGGGCAAACTAGTATGATCCTTCCTATAATATTTCTATAGTCTCAACATAGCCAGGGTGGTAGTGTCCTGGTAAATTCTAACTTGTCCCACGCTGGGTGCAGTGGGTATAAAGAGGAGCTGTGCCCAATCTAGATAACATAGAAGTCTTAGTAGATGTATAATAAGTCAGAAGTTATTCAGAGTCAAGGTGACTTCTGTAACTGCCACACCCTCTATCAATTTTTACATAGAAGAGAGATCTCTTTAGAATGAACCTTGGCTTAAGAGCAAGCTGTGTAAAATAAAGCTGTGAGCAAAGCTCTCAAACTAGCTAAGCCTGTCATCCAACAAGATGGGGTAGTCACATCAAAGGCAACTATCTTCAATAAATAATAGCATAGAAAGCTCAACTAGCAATGAGCAGCTTCATAGATCCTCAGACAAGAATTTAATGAGTCCACAGTGAGAGATGTAACAATTTTGACCTATTTTACTGAAGTATTTTTTTGACAATTCCATTAACCATTTGATTGTAAGAAACAATATAAAGTAAATTATTTTGTCCCTTATAAAGGGGAGGCTTGGGGAGGGAAATGGGGACAATGGTAGGAGGGGCCAGGGCAAAGTGGTGATGTTAGAATATTGAGTGTATGTAACAATTATTATAAACAACTTTTGTATTTTAAAAGGTAAGATAATAATTTTTAAAAAAGATGGAGCCGATAGTACACTGTTTAAGG
>JAJIBD010037734.1:0-24333 GCA_021461705.1 Cryptotis parvus
TGAGAATGATGCTCTCTGTGGGATTTTGGTAATTGGCTTTGACTAATATTGAGGAAGGCTCCTTCAATTCCCATTTTATGGAGAGTTATTTTAGTCATAAATATTTTAATATTTCAAAATATTGATAACATTCCATATTTGATTTTTAAAAAATATTTTATTATACCACTGTGAGATATACAATTACAAAGATGTTCATAAGATGTTCATATTTTGGTTTCGGGGCATACTGTGTTCCAGCACCCATCCCTCCACCAGTGCCCATTGCCATCACCAATGTCCCCGATTCCCTCCCCTCCCCCTAGTCTGCTTCTATGGCAGGTTCTTTATTTCTTTCTCTTTCTATGGAGAATTTTTTATCATGAACGGGTGTTGGATCTTTTCAAGCGCTTTCTCTGTGTCTATTGATATGATTATATGTTTTTTCTCTTATTGATATGGTATATTATGTTGATTGACTTGCAAATGTTGAACCATCCTTGCATTCCCATGATGAATCCCACTTGGTCATGATATATAATCTTTTGATGAACCTTTGGATTCTGTTTGCTAGTATTTTGTTGAAGATATTAGCATCTGTATTTATCAATAAGATTGGTCTGTAGTTTTCTTTTTTGTGTTGTCTCTGTGGCAGGTCCAATTTTTTAATTTTAAAAAATAAAATTGTTCATCACAGCACTCAGTAAAATAGTTGAGATCTGGAATAAACCCAGATACCCAATGACAAAGAGGTAAGTGGATATTGGCAATTGGTATACACACATACACACACACACACACACACCTTGGAATACCACACATCTGTAAAAAATGATAGAATCACAATTTGCTGCAACATGTATAGAAGAACTGGAAGATATCAAGTTAAATGGAACAGTCCAGAAGAAGTATAAATATAAAACAATATCATTTATATGTAATATTTAGAACAACTGGATGAGGGAATGCAATGTCTTAAAGGGGGAATGCCCAGATCAGCGTTGGCTTCAGAGTATAGAAAAGAGAAGGAAAGAAAAGAGGGATGAGATGGGCAGATGAGCAATCAGAAGCAAGGTGTGGATCAGGGGATAAAGTAACAAATGCGTTGTTAAGGAATGAATGATAAAACTAAATATCCAAATCACAGAGTCAACACTGAAGTCAGGAGATCAAAGCTTTAACAACCAAATTTAGAACAATTCCTGTCAAGTTGCAGGCTAAATGGGTAGGATGGGAATATAGAACGGAAGCTGGGAACACTGGTGAAGAAAGTTGACACTGGTGATGGAATCAGTACTGCAAAATTCTATGTCTAAAACTAACCATGAATAACTTTGTAAATGATATTTTAATAAATAATAAAAAATTAATAAAATTCTGAAATTTTCTGGAAAGAGTGGGTTACATTTCTTTCCATCAGTTCCCTCTAGAATAAAGACTACTGCTAAACAGAGGTAGTAAATGTTCTAGAGACCACCTACAATGTTCTTGGAAAATATGTAAGGAATAATCCAGAAAGATGGCACCTTATTCCAGTATCAATGTGAAATAAACTATCAAATACCTGTCAATTGCTTTTTCCTCAACTGTGATTATTTAAAATCACAGCTGTTAATGTGTAATCAAAACTGAGTTTTGGGGGGGGAGAGATAGTCCAGCGGGCAGGGCGTTTGCCTTGTGCGCATCCCTGGCATTCCATTTGGTCCTCGAGCACCGCCAGGAGTAAGTCCTGAGTGCAGAGCCAGGAGAAACCCAAGCATTGCCGGGTGTGACCAAGAAAATAAAAAACCTGAGTTTTAATTACAGAGAACATATTCTAACATAAGTTAGATATATATTCTAACTATATATAGATATTGATTCTAACTATATTATAGTTAGAATAATATATATATATATTAGTTAGATCAGATTCTATATACTGATATAGAAAATGCCATTTTATGGCAAAAAAGGAATCCTAAATAAGAACTATGAGTGCTTCCATGAATGTTTAAACTCAAAATTTAAAAACTATGTATTATCTATAGTTCATAAAACCCAGGTATATTGTTGACTGGCTAAACAAAACCAGTCAAAACAATTTATAATTAGTCAAAGATAACTTAAAGATAGTTTCCCTTCCACAGTATGTTTTATTAGTAATAAACTGTCATGTAAATGCAGGTTTATAAGCTCAAAACTCAACTCTATGAAAGCAGCAATGGGAAGATTTTAGCATGCTTTCTTCCTAAATCAGATCCAGTTTTTTAGCTTACATGCTGCTCTATTCTAAGCCGGCTCTATGATGCCTTTATCTTATGATATGTGTAGTATAAAAGAAAATGCTCTCATCTATTTTTTTGAATACCTTATGATCTTCAAGTAAAAAACTTATAAATCATTAGGAGAATATTATTAGAAGTATGCTTGGAAACTACACCATTTGATCATATACAAAAAAGATACCCTGCTGAGGGGGAAAGATGACAAAGTGAGAGATGATCACACAATTAAGTGGCTTACAGTAGCTGGCGCCCTGCAAAAGCTCACTGTGCTAGATGCACACTTTCCAAAATGGGCAACAGAAAGGTTTAGAATAGGTAAAAGTTGAGCAGTGAGGAAAAACTGAAACTCACCTAATTCATAAAACATTTGAAGCAGTTTTCACCCTGGAAATAAAACATGTACTTATCTGAAGTTGGCCCACTAAAAAATTTATTGGCCATTTCAACCAAACAACTCTTGATTCAGTGAACTGAAGGCATGAAAGAAGAGTCACTCAATATAGGGGGTTAATCGGTAGAGTGTGGAACCAGTTTCTGTGAATCTGGTGTCCACTGGTATGCTGACAAAATTGTCCATATTTCATGGGAAGTCACTGACTTCTCACCATTTCTGGTCTATGTAGCAGAATTCAATTCTTCCCACAGTTTGGTAATAAGAAAATGCTAAGGATTCGCTTTTAATATAGAACTGCTATTTCTTTTCTCCTTCTGGGGAAGTTAAACTTCTTGGGAGTAGAGCACAGATATACAAAAATATTTTCACAATAGAGCACACCATTTTGTGTCTAATAAATACCAAAATAGCCTAATGACTCTGGATGCTTGGGAATTAAGTGGTCTTGTAAATTGTAACATCAGCTGTGGAATATCAGAGAAAGGCCAGACCAGTAGTAGGGAGGCCTGTGTTCTCCCAACTCTGGTATTACAGCTCTGTGACTGTGGCTAAGTGATCAACTCTCTGATCGTCAATTAGATTACTAAAAAATAATGATAATTTCTATCTTACTGTGAAAATTCAACAAATGATAGTTGCTGTTTGGGGGCCACGCCCAGAGGTATGTACTCAGAGACCACTCCTGGCAATTCTTAGGGACCAAATAATATTTTGGGAGTAGCCACACCCAGCTGTTCTCAGGGCTTACTCCTGTCTCTGAGCTCAAGGATCACTTGTGGTAGGATTTGGGGTACCATATGGGATGCCAGGGACCAAACCTTGGTTAGCTGCATCAAGGCAAGTATCCTACCTGCTATACTATATATCCAGCCCAACCCTCTCCACCCCCTACTCTTTTCGTTTGTTTCTGGGCCACACTTAGTAATGACTAGGGTTTATTACTGGTGCTACACTCAGGAATTACTCCTGATGATGCTCACAGGGCTATACGGAATGTTGGGGGTTGAACCTGGGATGGCTACATGCAAGGCAATCACCCTACCTGCTCTACTACTCTCCAGGCCCCTATGATACTCTTTTTAAATTGGAAATTTGTATCAGGTATTATAGATATCCATTTGACCGTGTTTATAAGATGTGATAGTAAGTGATTCCTTTCCTGTGATGAGTGATTCCTACCTTTCTTCCTTCTTTCTTCTTTTCTTTCCCCCTTCCTCCCTCCCTTCTTTCTCTTCAACTCTTCCTTTCCTATTTCTTTTCTTCTGTATATGGCCAGAAGCCATATTAAGTTTTCTTAAGTGCTAACAAAGATGCACTGAATAAAATAAGACTTGACTCCCTTCTTATCAAGTTTACAATACTCTATGGGACAACTATAATTAAACAAGTATGCTTATTATAGCATTATAAGAGCTCTCATCAGGCAAATTCAGTATAGGACAAAAGTACATTACTGTGGAATGTGGCACAGGACATGAACAAGAAACTACTCATTACTCAGGGATTTTGAAGCTGATTCATATTTTATTATATATATTAATTTAAAATACAAAATATATTAATATAAAAATATAGTCAACCCTTGCTCACAGATAACTAGGTTTAAGCATTGGTTCACTTTATTAAAAAGGTAATCCCTCTTCACCAAGCATTTTATAAAGAAAGAACAAAAAAAATACAGCTAAATAAAATACATACTTTGGCATCTGTGTGTTGATGGTCTGAGACTTTTTGGAGAAATATCTAATCTTTCTAAAAAAATATCACTGTGACATCTGGATGTCATTGGAACTGGTCTGGATTTTTGTCTCAAAATGACCTAATGAGACTTATCATGTTTTTTTTTTCTGGCATGGAGGAGCATTTTTTTTAGCTTTATTATAGAAGGGCATATTTGAAATGTATTTCTTCCCACGCAAATTATATGCAGGTTGGCAAGCTTTCTCAAAGATCAACACTTCTGACTTCATCATAAAAGTTTTTGCCTTTGGTATAAGCACAGATGACTGTTTTCCAAGTGTTTATTATAAGTTTTGATCCTGACAATTAGCTAATAAACCCTACAAGGAATGATTTGTTCTGTGCAAACAAACCTCTTGTCATTAGATATCAACACTTCTCAAAGGTCAACACGTGAATCTATCAGTCCAGTACGATTTGCTGTGTCTACTCATCTGGTCAGGGAGGCAGCATGCCAGGCAGAAGCACATAATCCTGTTGAAAAGTTTCCCTGGTTGCTTAGCAAACCTCCAGTCTACTGCAGGAGCTAGCAAACTGGCCTCTTCAGATCCAGAGCACCCTACAGATACTCTTCTCCCAGGACGCAATCCAAAACCTATTCACAAATGTGTTTTGGAAAAAAAAAAATTTAATCATTTCTATAATCAACTCATGCACACATTTCATGTTGCGTGATTACAAAGGCAAATATGAAATAAATATTAAATATATATAGATAATACAGTTTTCTGATCTATTTCTATACCTACCAGTACCATACAGTCCAAAAGCTATTTTTCAAAGTCCAAGCACAGCTAATTCTTCCAAACGCCTACATTGTTTCTCTTATACATACGTAAGTCCAACAGAAAGCGCAAAGGTAGCAGCAACAGTCTGTACAAATTCTGCAACTGTACATAGTACATTAAGCATCATCAGTCACTTTGGTTACAGTTTTAAATTATCAATCATTCTGAAGGAAATAAGCAGCTCTGGAATAATAGCATTTTTGCGTTTGTTTTTGTAACCCAGCAGTGCTTGGGGTTACTCCTGACTCTGCACTCAGAATCACTCCTAACATCCTTTGGGGTACCATATGCGTTGCCGAAGATTGAACCCAGGTCTGGCTACAGTAAGGCAAGTGCCTTAACCATTGTACTATCTTTCTGATCCCTGTAATGATTGACATGGCCACTATATATATATATTTTTTAATCACTGTGAGATGCACAGTGACAATGCTGTTCATGACTTGGATTTGTTCATACAATGTTCTAACATCCATCTGTTCACCAGTGTATATTTCCCTCCATCAATGTCCCCAGTTTCCCCCTTTATACCCTTGACCTCTAGTCTGCCTCTACAGCAGACACTTTCCGCCCTTGCTCCTCTCTCTTTTTTCTCTCTTTCAAAAGGGTTTATATATTTTTAATTTATTTTTTATTTTTTAAGTATTTTATTATACCACTGTGAGATATACAATTACAAAGATATACAATTAAAAAGTTCATATTTGGGTTTTGGTCATACAGTGTTCCAGCACCCATCCCTCCACCAGTGCCCATCTCCAACCACCAACGCCCCCGGTTCCCTCCCCGTCCCCAGCCCATCTTCATGGCAGGTTCTTTATTTCTTTCCTTCTCTCTCTTTCTTTTTTCCTTCCCTTCCAGACTATGGATTACAGAACATACATTAAAAGGTTGTCATGTGTATCTTTTTGCCTGTATTTAATGCCCAGTTCTAGGTAGGTATTAGTAAGGGTTTGTATTTTTTTTTTGTTTTCAAATGACTTTTATTTTAAAACACACAGAACTGATAAAAATGCCTGTTAAACCACTGTGGTTGCTGTCATTCATGAAGACAGGATTTGTATTTTTTTAACTGAAGTCTAGACTCAGCTCTGACACTATATAGCACTGAAAAACACAGTGCTTCTGTGGACTCTTTCATTATCTATAAAAGGAAAGATAAGCAGAGGTAATCATTTGTCTACTTTCTAATCCCAAATTTTGAAATCTTGCCATCTATATAAAATAATGAGTCAGGAAGCCTCAAGTTAGGGAAATTAAAGCAAATATCTGAAACTCTCAAATTGCAGCTTTTGGTTTCAATATCTGTGGCAGGAATTTCATCTTGCCCAGCATCCGGCCAGTTCTGGCAAGACATGGGCAAATTTCAGAGAAGGAAGCAAGAGTAGTTCTCTTGCATGAAGTTTTTGGGTTTTGCTCTAGAAGAAGGAGTTAGGGAAAAGAAGGCTCTACAAAGAGTGTGAAAATTATGAAAGAAGATAATTTGGCCTCAAGACAGCAGCTAATGCCTCTGTTGCTTCAGTGAGCATCTACTAAAGTCCCATGTGCAGAAAAAGGAAAACCCTGCTCTTCAAGGACAGAAACTCTGGGAGAATGGGCTGTAATGCCTGAGAGGGCCCAGTGTCTAAGTTATGTTTATCCAGTACCTAGCAAAACTCTTGATTTTTTTATTAAACAAGTGATGATTAATGATGAAGAGCATTTTTTTTATATGCCTTTTGGCCATCCGAATTTCATCTGTTTTTGAAGTTCCTGTTCATTTCTTCCCCCATATTTTGATGGGATTGGTTGGTTGTTTTCTTCTTGTGAAGTACTCCCCAGTGCCTGATATGTCATGGATATTAAAGCCTAATCAGATGGACTTTGGGTAAATATTTTCCCAGGGTGTGGACTGTCTCTGTATCTTGGTCACTGTTTCTTTTGAGGTGCAGAAGCTTTTCAGTTTTAGGTGACTACAAGAGTATGCCACCCGCACAGCAGAGCCTGGCAAGCTACCCATGTCGTATTTGATATGCCAAATACCAGTAACAATTATAGACCTCATTCCCATGACCTGATGGAATGGTTTGAGGATCTTTATGCTCCTGGAGCAAGCAGATGCCCTTGGGCTACACTAGCATGTGACAGGACGTATGGAGATGTTACTGGTGCCCGCTTGAGCAAATCAATGATGAATGGGAAGACAGTGATACAGCGATATAGCAAAACTCTTGGTACTTCTCAAACACATCAAATAAAAAGTGTTTAGAATTTTGAAACATCCACATTCTAGAGATCTGGACATTAGCCCCTATTCTGGTAGCTTCACTGTAATTACACACCCTGTAATTACACACCCTGCACCTAGTTTATGAAGAAATAAACCATCTATTACTCATTCTTAAGAAAATTGACTTCTTTTCCCTTGAATATACAAGAGGATTCAAGTGACTTGGAGATGTGAAGATTGAAGAATAGAAGATAACTGCATTCAAGATCCCTACATTATTAGACTTTAATGAGCATGAAGATGATAAATACAGTCTGAGATCATTGTGAAGGTCAAAATATGTAAGCTTATTAAATACAGGCAAAAAGATACACATGACAACCTCTTAATGTATGTGTTGTAATCCACAATGTGGAAGGGAAGGAAAAGAGAAAGAGAGAAAGAGAAAGAAATAGGGAACCTTCCATAGAGGCAGACTATGGGCAGGGGGAAGGAATTAGGGTCATTGGTGGTGGGAAACGGGGCACTGGTGGGAGCGATGGGTGCTGGAACACTGTATGGCCGAAGCTCAAATATAAACATCTTATGAACATCCTTGTAATTGTATATCTCACGGTGGTATAATAAAATATTAAAAAATAATTAAAAAATGAAAAATACCGCTTATATCCTCAAAGAAGAGCCTTTGAGAATAAGCCGAGAATGATCCAGATCACAAACCCTCAGACCTGGGGACTGTATAAAGGTGGAGAGTTTGAAATACGAAATAAAAAACAATGCAACAACTGGAATGGTATTTGAAAGTTTAAAATAAATGTAGCAATAACAAGTAATGAAAAGGCTTTTAAAGAACTGAAAATACCTTGTAACTTGAAGTTGACATACTACTGGCTGGTGAGATTAGAGAACAGGTGGTGTCCAATGCCCTCACATGCAGCCTGTCTCTATGGCAAACCCTTTCCTGATTCTTTTTCCCTCTGCTTTTTGGGCATTATGGTTTGCAATACAGACACTGAGAGGTTACCATGTTTTTTCCCCTTACTTAATCTGCACTCAGTTTTTATACAGTCGTACCTTTCCTATCCAAACTGCCTTTTCCCCAAGAGGTTGAAAAAGAAAGCATAATATTTTAATATAACAATAGCTGGGGTTTTGAAACAGATTGACACAGAGAAGGAAGACAAGGGAAGCTGCTTCATTGCCTCAAGAAAAGACTAGGGAAATAGGCTTGAAACCAGGAAAATTGCAGGACAGACTGTCACACTTTTCAAGCACATGCTCTGAGCTATATTTCCTGGACAGAGAAGACATTAGCTGATATAACATTTCTCCACCTATAGGATTCCTCAGAGTTTCCTCCACCAAAGGTCCATCAAGTCATGCATCTCAAGACCTGAGCTGATGGATCTGTGAAGGTAGTATGGATGTACAGCAGCCAAAATGGAATTTCCAGTTGGTATGGATTTACCCTTAGGCCTGGTTCTTTTTCATTTTTGAGGAGTGAGTCTCCTAAGAGGTTTTCAAGAGGTCTGGGGAAAGCCCTGGAAATTCCCAGCCAAGTGAATTACGGGTTCGGCACAAGAACTCATGAATGCAATGCTATTTAAGCCCTGCTGTTCCCAGCATGCCCTGGCACACTGGCTGTGCTGAGGGCCTGCAGGGCTATACTCTGCAAAGCTTGGGAATCTCCAGAGTTGCACCCCGGGATGCAATGCTTGGAGTACCATGGGGTGCCAGGAACTGAACCTGGGATGAACATACCCCAACCACTGATCCCATGGAACTGGCCTTTTTGCACAGAATCCCTTCTTGATTTCCATGTTGCCAATTCACAAGATATATGTTAAGAGAAAATTCTCTGCCCTCTGAATAACCACATTTTACTAACATTGAATGGTCATGGCTTTGTTCTACCCCAAAAGATAGTCTTGGCTCTTCCTCATAAGAGTCATACAATGAGAACCCCTTCTGCCTATTCTAGATCCTAACTTTTGGAAAAAATTGGGCAAAAGATTTCCTTCAAACCCATAAAATTCTATGGTAACATAAGGTTTTCTTTTACATGTCTGCAATTTAAAATTGATCTGTTGGTCTTTAATCCACTGAGGAATTCCTACACACCCACACCAAGCCCTTAGGTATTGCCTTCCACATTAAAATCTTTGATTTACTGACAGGTGTGTTAAATCCAATGTATCCAGACAGCTTCTGTCAACTACATATGTATTGAAACACAAATTACACAGAAGTGCAAATTATTCCAGCTGAGATCAGCTTTAATTGACACTTAGAATAACAATCCCTCAAGACTTTCTGGTGAAAGTCTTGTTGACACATGAACTTAGTTTTTCTTTTCAGTGCAGCCTATTAGAGAGAGACACTTGTCCTTTTCTCATGTAAGTTTTTTTTTTCCATTAGAAGAGGTTCAGGCAGCTATGAAGAAGGATTATTAGAACATCCACACAAAGATTCCAGTGATGCTAAGAAGCAGTATCTCTCCGGTATGCCTGTATCTGCAGGCCCTTCTCAGCTGCACTTAATGGTTAGTATCTGCTTTCTGGAAAGGATGACACAGGTCAATTATCTAGCCTGTTTTTGTTTGGAAGAAGGAAGCAAGCCTCAGGGTCAATATGTAAGATCTTAATGTGTGTGTGTGTGTGTGTGTGTGTGAAATTTGGTTCACTTGATCACTTGATCACTTGAATCCCGTTATTCATCGATTTGCTCGATCGGACGCCAGTAACATTTCCATTGGACCCTATCACGTGCCAATGTAGACCAATGGCATCTGGTTGATTCAGGAATAGGAAGAGCCTCAAACCGTTCCTTCAGGGTCTTGACAAGGAAGTCCGACCATGTTGTAGGTGGGCGGCCATGTGATCTTTTGACATCCCGTGGGATCCAGTCGGTAATGGCTCTAGTCCAGCGGTCATCCCCAAATCGCATTACATGTCCAGCCCATCTGATTTTCGATGCCTTGGCAAATGAGACAGCGTCCCTGATTCTGGAATAGCGACAGAGGTCAGAACTCCGGATTCCTTCTCTCACTTGAGTGAGGCATGATATTCCAAGCATAGCTCTTTCAATTCCTCTCTGGGAGACCCGAATAGCAATCTCATCCTGCTGTCATAGGGCTCAGGGCTCTGAGGCATATGTTAATGCAGGGAGAACAGTGGAGTCGAAGAAATGTGCCCAGAGCCGGAGGTTCTTTGTCTTTTTTGCTATTTTCTTTGAAGGCATTCCATGCCGCTCTCTTCCCTCCTACGCAGCTCAAGTTTTAGGTCATTCATCATGTTGACTTCTTGACCTAGGTACACATAACTGCTGCATTCAGAGATGTTTGTTCCATTTAGAGTGAATGGGGCCTCAGGAACTAGTTCATTTTTCATGAACATAGTTTTCTTCAGATTCAGCTGTAGACCTATCTTTCCACATTCTCGGTCGAAGTCAGCCAGCATTTGTGCCGCTTTGGCTAATGTTTGGTGTTATTAGAACAATGTCATCAGCGAAGCGGAGGTGGTGTAGTTGCCAACCATCTATCTTCACTCCCATTCCTTCCCATTCTAATTGTCAAATGATGTTCTCGAGGCCATACCACCCTGAACGCACCCGATCTCGCCTGATCTCGGAAGCTAAGCAGGGTTGGGCCTGGTTAGAAATTTGGTTAACACACCTATTTTCTGAGGTTGTAGCTGAGATCCATACATTGAATGTGATGCATACAGCACAATTTTCCTTGGAGCTTAAATAGCACAATGTGCCTTTATTCCTATGATAATAGTGGTCTTGTATTCACAACTGAAAGCAATCAGAAATTGCCAGTAGTTAATGTACTGGAACAGCCCAAAGAAGGCTGAAAATCTTTAGGTTTTCATAAATAAGTCTGGTGTCTCTTTGTATGTATATTTTGTATATTCCAAAAAAGAATATTTTGTATATTCCAAAAGAAAATGCAGGTAAAAAAATATATTGATCTTATGAATATTTAGTTAGAATATATTAATATATGAATATCTTATGAATATGTAGTTAGAACATATTAATAGCAAACCTCTTTGACTACCCTGTCAGGTTAGAAAATAAATTGTGATTAGGGCCAGAGAGATAGTGCAGTGGGTAAGGTGCTTGTCTAGAAACTATATGACCAAGATTCTGTCTCTAGCACCCCATATCATACTCAGAGCCCTGTCAGAAGTATTCCCTGATACCAGAAGTATTCCCTGAGCACCTTGAACACTCCAATTTTGTCTAAAAACAAAAGAGAAGAAAAGCGGAGTGTCAGGGAGCCGCTGGGGTCCCCAAGAGTATAAGGACAGAAGTTCTCTTCTACCTCTGAGGCCGCCAGGGAACTGATAAAAAGTCGAGAGTCCAGCGCAGTTCCAAAAAAGGCTTTTAATAGTAGAAAAGCTCTACCACCGCAATCCAATATAATGAAAGAACTTGAGCTCTGGTCAGAACTGAGACCATACAAGAGAACCCATGTCTCCCACCAAAGAGAAAGAATCTCACCCTAGAGGAGTCCTGCCCAAAAGAAGGGGGGCAAGTGCCTCAAGTCAGTCCCTTTATATATACCAAAGTAATCCTAACTGTTGACAGGGAGGGTCCTGTCAACAAAGAACCCCAAACAGCTTCTAGATAGTAGAAGAGTGTAGAAGGATGGTGTCACACTGTATTACAGGTATAAACAAAGGATTAAGCCAAGGACTAATCCCTTCTTCTGAGATTATCTCTTATGAACAACACTGGAGAGAGGGTGCTGATATAAAGCAATACATCTTAATTTCATGGGCTTCATGTAATCGAGATGGCACCTACAAGGTCCTTCTTATTTATTATCTCCACCAGGGTGATTCTGAGTATCTCAATCTCTGTATACTGAAAGGGTCACATTCGCCTGCCTGAGGACAAACTAGTATGATCCTATAATCTTAAATGATAGTCTCCACGTAGCCAGGGTGGCAGTCTCCTGGTAAATTCTAACTGTCCCACGCTGGTACAGTGGGATAAAGAGAAGCTGTGCCCAATCTAGATAACATAGAAGTCTTAGTAGATGTATAATAATAAGGCAGAAGTTATCATTCAGAGTCAATGTGACTTCTGTAACTGCCACACCCTCTATCAGTGTTCACAAAGAGAGATCTCATTAGAATGAACCTTAGCTTCACTAGATCACTAGATCATCCAGCTGATAAGGGGTTAATATCCAGGATATATCAGGCACTGGTAGAACTTTACAAGAAGAAAACAAACAACCCCATCAAAAAATGGGGAGAAGAAATGAACAGAAACTTCAACAAGGAAGAAATTAGAATGGCCAAAAGGCATATGAAAAAATGCTCATCATCATTAATCATCAGAGAGATGAAAATCAAAACAACAATGAGATATAATTTTACACCACAGAGACTGGCACATATCCAAAAGAGCAAGGACAACAAATGCTGGCATGGATGCGGGAAGAAAGGGACTCTCATCCACTGTTGGTGGGAATGTCGACTGGTTCAGCCTTTTTGAAAACAATATGTACATTCCTCCAAAGACTAGAAATTGAGCTCCTGTTTGACTCAGTCATACCACTCCTGGGAATATACTCTGGGAAGCCAAAAAACACACAACAGAAACACTATCTGCACTTTTATATTCATAGCAGCACTATTCACAATAGCCAGAACCTGGAATCAACCAGAGTGCCCGAGATCTGATAACTAGATAAACAAACTTTGTTACATCCATACAATGGAATACTATGCACCTGTTAGAAAAAATAAAGTTATGAAATTTGCCTATAAAACGTTGGACATGGAGAGGATCATGTTGAGTGAAATCAGCCAGAAAGAAAACGACAGATACAGAATGACTGCATTTATTTGCATGATACAAATATGTATATACGTATACATATACATATATATTATAATACTAATATCCAAAGTCAGGCAAAACTTGGATCAGGAGGACTTGTCAACAGGTGGAATCTACCACAACCATGTGGGAGTCAGATGTTAGGTAAGACAGAGAAAGGAACAGTGTGCTAATAATTGTCAAAAACGATAATAGCAGCCTAGGACTGAGCATTGAATATAGGCAAAAGATACATATACATCTCTAAATGTATATACTGCAACCCACAATGTTTAAGAGAAGGAAGAGAGAGAGAAAGTGAGAAAAGAGATAAAGAACCTGCCATAGAGGCAGGCTAGGGAGGCGAGGAGGCATTGGGGACATTAGTGGTGGGAAATGGGCACTGGTGGAGGGTTGGATGCTGGAACATTGTATGACTGAAATCTGAACATGAAAATCTTTGTAATTGTATATCTCACAGTGGTCTAATAAAATATTAAAATAAATGGTCTCCCTATAGTCTTAGAGCATAAAGCCAATCATATTTTCTCTAAAATGAATTTCTTGAGAAAACTAAACAGCCCTGCCCATAGCTCAGGTATATTTACTTACAAAAGTTTCTGATCAGGATTCAATGATTAGACTTTGTAACCAAAGCAGCATTTCATAAATAAAAACATCTACAAAGTTATTCATCGCTTCTCAGCCTTTTGGCTAAGATCAAGTGTAGTACAAAGTTATCCAGATTACTCAGTGGTTCACAAATTGCACTGAACTACCAAGATACAGTTTCTGTATGAGTTTGCCTTTGACTGTTACTTTTTTCATTTATTTAGCCATTCTGTAAGAGAATATTAGTTAAGGAGAAGATAGCCACTAGGATATAGTCCCTGCACTCAGCGTTCTTCTAGGAGATGAGAGGAATGGTGGCAAAGCAGAAAATTATGAAAACGTACCAAGTAGAAAACTATTAAAGAAAGTGCCAGGTGATAAAGACCATATTATTTTTTACCCACAGCTTGTCTTGGCTTAAATACCTCATCTTCCTGTTTCTATAATTCTCAGAAACAGGAAGATGAGGTATTTAAGCTAAGACAAGCTGTGGGTTAAAAAAAAATTTGTATGGTTATATAGACCTGGGGAAGAAAGGAAAGTATTGATGTTGATGTATAAGCTAGCAAGAAAAACAAGATTTTTTAAGGACATAGACATTGATACTACTAAGAATAATTGTAAGCCATTGGTATAAAGCTCAAGCAATTTTTAAAAAATCCTAAGGAAGTCAACAGAATATGACTAAAAGGGATCTATTTTTTTCAAATTAAAGTGCAACCCTCAGTCCAGGAAAATATGAGAATTTTAAGCAGAAAAGCTGTATGGACAGATATGTATTGTAAGTATACCAAGCAGTTCTGTAAAATAGTGTTTCTCAACCAGGAGCCATAGGGCCCAGGATATTCCAAAGGGGCCACAGGTGGAAAATCACATAAATGGGGGGCGGGGGCGAACCAGTAGGGGCAGTACAGGAAGCAAACAAGGTTAGAAAGAGGTCACTTCTGGAAACGATTAAGAAACACTAGTGTAGAGAAAAGATTTTCAGGTAATATTTGAGCTACAGATATATGCACAATCTAGACATAATAATGGTAGTATAAAAAACATTGTTAGAAAAAATAATCTCTAAGGAACAGTGCCTCAAGTGTGAAGGCAGTGGGCTGATCTGGAATCCTTTCAGAATACCAACATTTAAAGGGTAGGTTGGAGATATGACTCAGGAGGAACATGCTTTGAATGCGCACAGCCTTGAATTCAATTCATAGTATCACATGGCCCCTAGCACTGCTGGATGAACATCTATCTATCTAATCTATCTATCTATCTATCTATCTATCTATCTATCTATCTATCTATCTATCTATCTATCTGTCTGTCTGTCTGTCTGTCTGTCTGTCTGTCTGTCTGTCTGTCTATCAATTATCTATCTATCAATCATCTATCTATCATCTATCTATCTAATCTATCTATCTATCTATCATCTATCTATCATCTAACATCTATCTATCATCTATCTATTTATCTATCATCTATCTATTTATCTCTATCTCTGTCTCTCAAAATAACTAAATACTGTACTTATAAAAATAAACAAATATTATATATTTATAGAAATAAACAAATATTATATATCTCCCTTGACCAAAGAAGATTATTTCCTATTTAGTTCAGTTTGTCTATCTACTGCCTAGTCATTACATACCCAGATTGATTTAAAAAAAATAATGTTTTCATACTCAGAAAATATTCTTAACTATTCAAGCAACTACTTGTTCAATCTCACCAAACTTATTCTATGTGCAGTTTTAATAAGGTTGGAATAGACATACATATTTCTTATTATATTCCATTAAAACTATAGTGATGAGTAAATTACAATTCAGAGAAAATCAAAGCAATTATTGCTTTTTTCTTAACTGTATGGTTGTTGACTTTTGTCTCAGAGTCTACAGTTAGAAAGACACACAGCTACCAGAGTTGTGCCAACTGTATATGCCACAGGCTACTGTATATATGTGCAAAGCTGGATCACACAGATCATGCACTTAATGAACAGCTGATCTCACATACTCTAATGTTCAATCATCAGCTGGAAATAGATCAGTTCCAAGTGCTCACATTTACCTAAAATCTGGGTCTTTATATATAATTTCCCCTAAGTTATGGGTGGCCTTAAGAAACCTCACTTCAAATGCATAGAAGTTAGTTCTTCATCTTTCTTACATATATGTCCTTTCCCTAGAGTCACTGTCCCCACAAATGACTAAAATTTCTCAATGACCCAAGGTATCACAAATTCCACTTTTGCCATCACCACAACCCGCATTTTTTCAACCACCCTATCCCATGGAATATAATTGCTTCAATCAATGGTATTCATTTTTTCTCTTTTGGTACTCATCACTTCTATTATCCCAGACTTCATTTCTCATCCAAACAGTGCTTTTTCCATATGTTGCTCATAGCACACTATTCCTTAAGTGCCTGCTTTTAAAAATTCTGCTAACTAAATCACCCTGAGCATCACTGAGTGTGATATCACTCTCCGCCCTGACAAAACATGATAAATGACCTAAAACCTGAGCTGCGCAGGAGGAAGAGAGCGGCATGGAATGCCTTCAAAGGCATCGAAGAAATAGCTAAAAGGACAAAGAACCTCCGGCTCCGGGCACATCTCTTTGACTCCACGTTCTCCCTGCATTAACATATGACTCAGAGACCTGGGCCCTACGAAAGCAGGATGAGAATGCTATTCTGGTCTCCCAGAGAGGAATTGAAAGAGCTATGCTTGGAATATCACGCCTCACTCAAGTGAGAGAAGGAATCGGAGTTCTGACCTCTGTCGCTATTCCAGAATCAGGGACGCTGTCTCGTTTGCCAAGGCATCAAAAATCAGATGGGCTGGACATGTAATGCGATTTGGAGATGACCGCTGGACTAGAGCCTTTACTGACTGGATCCCGCGGGATGTCAAAAGATCACGTGGCCGCCCACCTACAACATGGTCAGACTTCCTTGTCAAGACCCTGAAGGAACGGTTTGAGGCTTTTTTCTATTCCTGAATCAACCAGATGCCATTGGGCTACATTGGCACGTGATAGGGTCCAATGGAAATGTTACTGGCGCCCGCTCGAGCAAATCGATGAATAACGGGATTCAAGTGATCAAGCGATCAAGTGACCCTTCAGCTGCTCCACGTAGGCAGAAGACACATGGCCTGTGCCCCAGTCATCCGCTGGCGGTCCTTGATGAGCGCAGGGAACATGGCAGCTGAGCGTTGCGGGTGTGACCCAAAAAACAAACAAACAAAAAAAAAGATGATGGTAAAGAAGGATGACCGCCAGGTGTCCGTAATCATGTAGCCATGTGGGCCGGGTCAGAGGCCCCACTGGAGTCGCCCGGGAATTGGGGTCGCAAACCTCCCGACCTCATTGTCACTGCCCGCGGCCGTGCCGGCTTGTTCGCATGGCCAGTCCCAGGCCCCACGCTAGAGTCCCCTGCCTTGCCTCGTTGCGCACCTAGGTGCTAATGTCCACGAGCGCGCCCCTGCCAGCTAGGCCATGCAACCGCGCGCCCACACAGCTGTTCCCCTCCCCACTCCCCCCCCCCCTCCCCCGCACTCTCCACGAGGACACGAACCTGAGTCCGGGCTCTGCTCACTGCCCAGCCCCACCTCCGCCATCGCTGCCACTATGTTCTTATGCCATGGCTACAAAAATTTAGACAATAGAATCCACATCAAAGATGTATAGCCTTATTCCACTTCTCGAAATTAGCAGTATATCTTGCTTTAGAGCCCAACTTAATCTTGCTTTAGAGCACAACATATCCACACGGTAACCAAGCTCATTGAAGTTTGTAGGGAGCTCAAGATGCCGCTCTGTCTCACGCGTTCATTGATTTAAAGAAAGCCTTTTGATTCTGTGGAGACTGAAGCAGTCATCGAAGCCCTAGCCAAACAGGGTGTTCAAACCCAATACATCAAGATCCTTCATGAATTGTACTACGGATTCACCACCAGGATCTCACCATTCTAAAAAAGAAGTGATCATTGATGTCAAAAGAAGGGTTCGGCAGGGTGGTACCATTTCACCAAAACTCTTCAGCACCACCCTCGAGAACATCATGCGACAATTAGAATGGGAAGGAACGGGAGTGAAGATAGACAGTCGGCAACTACACTACCTCCCGCTTACCACCTCCGCTTTGCTGATGACATCATTCTAATAACACCAAACATTAGCCAAATGGCACAAATGCTGGCTGACTTTGACCAAGAATGTGGAAAGATAGGTCTACAGCTGAATCTCAGCAAAACTATGTTCATGAGAAATGAACTAGTTCCAGAGGCCCCATTACTCTCAATGGAACAAACATCTCTGAATGCAGCAGTTATGTGTACCTAGGTCGAGAAGTCAACATGATGAACGACCTAAAGCCTGAGCTGCGCTGGAGGAAGAAGCATAGAATGCCTTCAAAAGTATCAAAGATATAGCTAAAAAGACACAGAACCTCCAGCTCTGGGCACGTCTCTTCAACTCCACCATTCTCCCTGCATTAACATATGACTCAGAGACCTGGGCCCCTACGAAAGCAGGATGAGAATGCTATTCGGGTCTCCCAAAGAGGAATCGAAAGAGCTATGCTTGGAATATCACACCTCACTCAAGTGGAAGAAAGAATCGGAGCTCCGACCTACGTTGCCATTCCAGACTCAGAGAGCGCTGCCTCATTTGCCAAGGCATCGAAAATCAAATGGGCTGGACATGTAATGCGATTTGGAGATGACCACTGGACTAGAGCCGTTACCGACTGGATCCCACAGGATGTCAAAAGATCACGTGACCGTCCACCTACAAGATGGTCAGACTTCTTCGCCAAGAGCCTGAACGAACGGTTTGAGGCTCTTTGTATTCCGAAGCAAGCAGATGCCATTGGGCTACACTGGCACATGATAGGGTCAAATGGAAATATTACTGGCGCCCACTCAAGCAAATCGATGAATAACGGGATGCAAGTGATCAGGTGATCAAGTGAACTAAATCCCTATGATATAAAGTTGTCCATGATTGGGTTTCAGTCATACAATGTTTCAACTCACATCCCTTCACCAGTGTACATTTCCCACCACCAATGTCCCTCCTGACTCCTCCCATCCCCAGTGTGCCTCTATGGCAGACACTTTTGCACTCTCTGTCTCTCTCACTCTCCCTCCCCCTTCTCCGTCCCTTCCCCTCCTTGTCTTTCCTTTGGTCTTTATTGTTTGCACTAAGTGCTTATGTTAAAAAAAAAATTAACTCCCCTGCAAAAATCTAACTTCTTAAGAACTCTAGTCTATCCAAGATTCTACTTTCACACAACTAGCAACTTTATCTTTTATTTACTTCTCTCATTCACAGCTTCCTCACAGTTACACCGGAGGCTCTGGCTATGGCCAAACCTGAACTCCAAGAGTCATCACAGCCATACTGGCATATGCTGAAGATTGTTCCTGGTAAACTTTTTGTGACCCTCTCCTCCATGCTGACAAGACCCTTTCATATTTAAAGTTTCAGCTGAAGTATTCCATCCTCTAAAAAATTATTTTGACAATCTCTCTCCATTCCCCTTTGTACTCTTTATATAATCTTTTATACTGCCCCAACACAGTCATCTACATCAAAATCATATTATGATAATTACATAACTGATTTGCAATATGGAAATGTACATAAAATCTATGATTTATAATCCATAACAATCTCTTTTAGGCTTTTAGAAGAAAAAAATTTAAAAAAAAAGAACTAGGGACAGTGTGATAGTCCAGTGGGTAGGGTGTTTTCCTTGCACGCGGCCGACCCAGGTTTGATCCCCAGCATCCCATATGGTCCCCTTGAGCACCGCCATGAGTAATTCCTGAGTGCAGAGCCAGGAGTAAACCCTGAGCATTGCCAGGTGTTACCCAAAAAGCAAAAAAAAAAAAAAATAGAAGAAAAAAAATTTTTTTGAGTGTTTGTTCAGAGGGGCCACAACTGATAAGTGCTCAGGGACTCTTCTTGGCTCAGTACACAGGGGCACTTTCTTTATGGTGCTCAGGGAATATGTAGTGCCAGAGGTCCAGCATACAAACCATGTGTTCTAGTCCTTTGAGCTATATTACTGGCCCTAAAATAAATGTATGACCATCTTTGTATTTCAGTAACCTAATATGATTCATTATGAGATCTTTGGCTTTGTTGCTCAGTTTGGTTTGGTTTCATTATTTTTGTTTTGCTTTGTTTTAGGGTTGTGGGTCAAATCTGAAGGCTTCTTCCTGGTTCTTGACAAGCACAGACTGCACAGGGATAATTACTGGTAGAGCTGGGCTCATAGGTCGTATGTGGTGCCATGAAACAAAGTGGGGTCAGCTGTGTACAAGGTAAGCTCCATAACCGCTGTATTATCACTCCCACTTTAGCAATACAATTCTTAAAATATATACCTAATTTTATGACAATGTATAATCAAATTTTTCATATGTGATTTTTGTGAACTTGGGAAGGAAAAATAGTCATTGTATTATATTTTAAATAACTAAGAATTAATGTAATAATTAATGTTGTAAACCAATGTTATTTCAATAAAAATAATTAAAAATTAAATGATCATTTATTTACCTGATAAACCACATTATGTAATAATATGTAATATTGTTTTGGAAAATATGAAAAATAGATGCAGTAAATTGAAGAGCCAACATAACATTTTATCGCAGTATTTGAGTTCAGTAATCTTAAACAATAAATCATCTATTTAATCTACAAATGTTATTTAAGAAAATGCAATCTGTAAAACTTTCTTTTAAAAAATATCTTATGGGTTGCATATGGTCTAATTAGGGTTTGTTTCCTTATAATTTTATCTGAACTCTATATGCTGTAGTGCTGCTCCACAAGTGAGTCATATGATAACTATGCCCAGTTTGTGGCCAATTCTCCAGAGAAGCAAAAGAAAAAAGAAACAACTGCCTTTAAGGAAATCAAACCTGTTGCTAGGGTAAACGTTTTTCCTTTTTTTTTTGAACATGCTCTCAACAAGCACAGAATACTATAAAATTCATAACCTTGTGGATAAGCCAACCAGCCAGACTCTTCTGTAAGTTTGTTGAATATTAATCTTATACCATAATCTACTCTCTATAAACACATTACATGAACATATGCACCTGGGAACACACAAAGTGGTCAGATAAAAGGACATTTCGTTCCTGCAAGTAGAGACATCTGGCCACAGCTGGAATTATATTTTGGCTACTTTTTATGAAAATGTAATTTTTTAAATGTAATTTTTAAAGTTAGAGAAGCTAGCAGTTTCTCAGAAACTTATACAATGTGAAATTTATATTACAAAAAATATTTACAGAAAGTTGAAAGGCAAAGGCTTTTATAAGGGTCATGGAGAAAAGTGCAGAGAAACAGTGTAATTGAGGGATGAGGGCTATGAGGGAGCAAGGGCCAAAGATGATAGATACAGGCTACTTTAGTATTGTTTGGGGAGGAGGGGGTACTAATTATATTTAAAATAAAATAAATTTGCATCTTGTCGGGCCTGGTGGCCCCTGCCGGAAGGCCCCACGGGCCAGCACAGGGCCTCACGGAAGGCTGGGGGAGGCTGGCGCCTAGCGACCAGGAACCCCGAGGAGGGCAGATGGGTTTTGGGAGGGGCCCGCCGCCTCTGAGGGGTCCCGGAAGCAGCCGGATGAGACTCGCCACCACACTAGCCACCATTTTTGCTGTCCGACGCCGCGAAACGGCCCAGACCAGATCAACAGAGCAAGCCAGTTTGAGCCCAGGTCGGCCGCGGGTCCACCAAAATAGTGAAACAGTAATGCCTTTTAATGCACTGCAGTCCAACGAAGAGCAGGAAAGTTTGTTGGGAAGGATATAAAGAGGAAAGAAATGACATACAGAACTCGCCAAGTGGTTGAGGTGCGGAGCGGGAGGGAGGTGGGGGTCATTGTGATGGGAGATGGGTTTGGGCGGAGGGTGCGTGTTGGAACACTGTAGAACCAAAGCTCTACATAGCATCTTTCAATAAAAAAACGGTGGAATCTTCCACAAACATGTGGGAATCAGTGGTTGGGTGGGACAGAGAAGAGAACAGTGTGCTAATATTTGTCAAAAATGATAATGCCAGTCTAGAACTGAGCATTGAATATAGGAAAAAAGATATACATGATGATCTCTGAATGTATGTATGCAATCCACAATGTGTAAGAGAAGAGATAAAGAATTTGCATGGAGGCGGGCTGGGGAGGGGGAGGGGAAGGGGGACATTGGTGTTGGGAGGTGGGCACCGGGGGGATGGGTGCTGGAACACGTGTGACGGAAACCCAAACATGAACATCTTTGTAATTGTATATCACATGGCGGTGTAATAAAATATTTAAAAAAAAAAAAAAAAAAAAAAATAAAATAAAATAAAATAAATTTAAAATAAAAGTTAAATATGTCACGGATTTGGAGGTGTTTAAAGAATATGCCCTCCCGCAGGCAAGCCTGGCAGGCGCTCGGGTTGTATTTGACATGCCAAAGCCAGTAAAATATTAGGTCATTCCCATGACCTAATATAAGGTTTGAGGCTCTTTAGTTCCTGTAGCAAGCTGATGCCCTTTGCTCTACTGCAGAGACAGGACATAGGAGATTTTACTGGTGCCCGCCTAGCAAATAGATGATTAACGGGAAGATCGTGATCGTGAGATCGTATGTCACGGAACAAGGATAGTAACTATTCCAATTGCGTTCCATTGGTCCAAAGTTGAAAAAGTACAAAATTTCAGATCATGATATACAATTATAACTGCATTTAATTCTATTTATAATACAAAATAATTGTATTGTTTTTGTTTATTTAAAGGACTTTTTAAAAATCTAGCATTTTTCATTCTGGAAGGAAATTTTCAAATATCATAACAAAACCCATAAAACATAAACAGCATTAACTTTGACAGGTTTAATTTCTCCCAATTCCTGATTTTGCTCTAATATTAGAGCAAAATATGGTTTTCTTTTCCAATATATTTAGAAAATATTTTCCTGGACTTTCTCTTCTCCAAATTAAATGCTAATTTCATACTTCCTGTTTTCTTATTGGGCATATCCTATGGACTATCTTTTCTTGTTAGCACTACAATCAAAGTAAAAGTGTGTATAGTGTATCTTTCTTGCTCTCAACTATTTCCCATGTACTGTCCAGTCAAGTACTAAGCTATTTCCAGCCCTGTTACAAGAGAATCAATGACTAAACTCCTACTAAGTATTAAATGCATGGTCTTACCTCCTTCTTCCTTGAACCCTTAACATCTGTCACTAATAATCTGAACCTTGCAGTAGTCTTTCTAAACTTATCAAAAAACACTATGATCTTCCTATGTGTATCTCCAATAACCTCTTATATCTTTTATTTATCTGCAAACATCTCTGAATGCAGTTATGTGTACCTAGGTCGAGAACTCAACTTGATGAACGACCTAAACCTCAGCTGCGCAGGGGAGGAAGAGAGCGGCATGGAACGCCTTCAAGAGCATCGAAGAAAGAGCTAAAAGGACAAAGAACCTCTGGCTCCAGGCACATCTCTTCGACTCCACTGTTCTCCCTGCATTAACATACACCTCAGAGACCTGGGCCCTACAAAAGCAGGATGAGAAGCCACATTTGGGTCTCCCCAAAGAGGAATCAAAAGAGCTATGCTTGGAATATCACACCTCATTCAAGTAGAGAAGGAATCCCGAGTTCCGACCTCTTTCCAAGATACAGAGTCAGGGATGCTGTCCCGCTACCAAGGTGTCGAAAATCAGATGGGCTGGACATTTAATGCAATTTGGAGACGATCGCTGGACTAGAGCCGTTACCAACTGGATCCCAAGAGACTTCAAAAGATCACTTGGCCGCCCACCTACAAGATGGTCAGACTTCTTCGCCAAGAGCCTGAACAAACAGTTTGAGGCTCCTTGTATTCCCCGCAAGTAGATGCCATTGGGCTACAATGGCACGTGATAGGATCTAATGGAAACATTACTAGCGCCCACTCGAGCAAATCAATGAATAACGGGATGTCAAGTGATCAAGTGATCTCTTTTTATTAGCTTCTCTTTCTCTGTCCTTATTTTATATACCAGTCTTCACTAAGTTTTGTCTTTTGCCCACTCTGCCTCTTATACTTTATGTATTTTGTCTTTTAGCTCTAGATTATCTCTATGCTGAACATTCACCTGATCCCAGACCAATAGCCTTAACTGTTCATTATATACTTCCTTTCATATGTCCAGTAAGTAGCTAAAATTCTATTTATTAACATTTTAATTCTTTCTGTATTTCATATCTGTTTCTCATAAATTTATGGAACTTTTATTTATTATTATCATTTCTCTCTTCCCTTTTTATTATGATGATGCACAGCTGTTACATGCATGCCTGGCCATGCTTGCATACTTGGTTGTGATGTTACCTGAGAGTCACATACCTCACTTCAGTGCACCAGAGATCACATACAGCATTGGGGGTTCAGAGAGCAGAGTTTCTAGAAACATGCTTGGGACATACA
>JAJIBD010037735.1:0-19901 GCA_021461705.1 Cryptotis parvus
ATAAAAAAACAAAGGCAAATATGAAATAAATATTAAATATATATATATATAGATAATACAGTTTTCTGATCTATTTCTATACCTACCAGTACCCTACAGTCCAAAAGCTATTTTTCAAAGTCCAAGCACAGCTAATTCTTCCAAACGTCCACATTGTTTCTCTTATACATACGTAGTCCAACAGAAGCCGCAAGGTAGCAGCAACAGTCTGTACAAATTCTGCAACTGTACATAGTACATTAAGCATCATCAGTCACTTTGGTTACAGTTTTAAATTATCAATCATTCTGAAGGAAATAAGCAGCTCTGGAATAATAGCATTTTTTAGCGTTTGTTTTTGCTAACCCAGCAGTGCTTGGGGTTACTCCTGACTCTGCACTCAGAATCACTCCCTAACATCCTTGGGGTACCATATGCGTTGCCGAAGATCGAACCCAGGTCTGGCTACAGTAAGGCAAGTGCCTTAACCATTGTACTATCTTTCTGATCCCTGTAATGATTGACATGGCCACTATATATCTATTTTTTTTTTAATCACTGTGAGATGCACAGTGACAATGCTGTTCATGACTTGGATTTGTTCATACAATGTTCTAACATCCATCTGTTCACCAGTGTATATTTCCCTCCATCAATGTCCCCAGTTTCCCTCTTTATACCCTTGACCTCTAGTCTGCCTCTACAGCAGACACTTTCCGCCTTGCTCCTCTCTCTTTTTCTCTCTTTCAAAAAGGGTTTATATATTTTAATTTATTTTTTTATTTTTAAGTATTTTATTATACCACTGTGAGATATACAATTACAAAGATATACAATTAAAAAAGTTCATATTTGGGTTTTTGGTCATACAGTGTTCCAGCACCCATCCCCTCCACCAGTGCCCATCTCCAACCACCAACGCCCCCGGTTCCCTCCCCCGTCCCCAGCCCATCTTCATGGCAGGTTCTTTATTTCTTTCCCTTCTCTCTCTTTCTTTTTTCCTTCCCTTCCAGACTATGGATTACAGAACATACATTAAAAGGTTGTCATGTGTATCTTTTGCCTGTATTTAATGCTCAGTTCTAGGTTGGTATTAGTAAGGGTTTGTATTTTTTTTGTTTTCAAATGACTTTTATTTTAAAACACACAGAACTGATAAAAATGCCTGTTAAACCACTGTGGTTGCTGTCATTCATGAAGACAGGGTTTGTATTTTTTAACTGAAGTCTAGACTCAGCTCTGACACTATATAGCACTGAAAAACACAGTGCTTCTGTGGGACTCTTTCATTATCTATAAAAAGGAAAGATAAGCAGAGGTAATCATTTGTCTACTTTCTAATCCCAAATTTTGAAATCTTGCCATCTATATAAAATAATGAGTCAGGAAGCCTCAAGTTAGGGAAATTAAAGCAAATATCTGAAACTCTCAAATTGCAGCTTTTGGTTTCAATATCTGTGGCAGGAATTTCATCTTGCCCAGCATCCGGGCCAGTTCTGGCAAGACATGGGCAAATTTAGAGAAGGAAGCAAGAGTAGTTCTCTTGCATGAAGTTTTTGGGTTTTGCTCTAGAAGAAGGGAGTTAGGAAAAGAAGGCTCTACAAAGAGTGAAAATTATGAAAGAAGATAATTTGGCCTCAAGACAGCAGCTAATGCCTCTGTTGCTTCAGTGAGCATCTACTAAAGTCCCATGTGCAGAAAAGGAAAACCCTGCTCTTCAAGGACAGAAACTCTGGGAGAATGGGCTGTAATGCCTTGAGAGGGCCCAGTGTCTAAGTTATGTTTATCCAGTACCTAGCAAAACTCTTGATTTTTTATTAAACAAGTGATGATTAATGATGAAGAGCATTTTTTTCATATGCCTTTTGGCCATCCGAATTTCATCTGTTTTTGAAGTTCCTGTTCATTTCTTCCCCATATTTTGATGGGATTGGTTGGTTGTTTTCTTCTTGTGAAGTACTCCCAAAGTGCCTGATATGTCATGGATATTAAAAGCCTAATCAGATGGACTTTGGGTAAATATTTTTCCCAGGGTGTGGACTGTCTCTGTATCTTGGTCACTGTTTCTTTTGAGGTGCAGAAGCTTTTCAGTTTTAGGTGACTACAAGAGTATGCCACCCGCACAGCAGAGCCTGGCAAGCTACCCATGTCGTATTTGATATGCCAAATACCAGTAACAATTATAGACCTCATTCCCATGACCTGATGGAATGGTTTGAGGATCTTTATGCTCCTGGAGCAAGCAGATGCCCTTAGGCTACACTAGCATGTGACAGGACGTATGGAGATGTTACTGGTGCCCGCTTGAGCAAATCAATGATGAATGGGAAGACAGTGATACAGCGATATAGCAAAACTCTTGGTACTTCTCAAACACATCAAATGAAAGTGTTTAGAATTTTGAAACATCCACATTCTGGAGATCTGGACATTAGCCCCCCTATTCTGGTAGCTTCATTGTAATTACACACCCTGTAATTACACACCCTGCACCTAGTTTATGAAGAAATAAACCATCTATTACTCATTCTTAAGAAAATTGACTTCTTTTCCCTTGAATATACAAGAGGATTCAAGTGACTTGGAGATGTGAAGATTGAAGAATAGAAGATAATTGCATTCAAGATCCCTACATTATTAGACTTTAATGAGCATGAAGATGATAAATACAGTCTGAGATCGTTGTGAAGGTCAAAATATGTAAGCTTATTAAATACAGGCAAAAAGATACACATGACAACCTCTTAATGTATGTGTTGTAATCCACAATGTGGAAGGGAAGGAAAAGAGAAAGAGAGAAAGAGAAAGAAATAGGGAACCTTCCATAGAGGCAGACTATGGGCAGGGGGAAGGAATTAGGGTCATTGGTGGTGGGAAACGGGCACTGGTGGAGCGATGGGTGCTGGAACACTGTATGGCCAAGCCCAAATATAAACATCTTATGAACATCCTTGTAATTGTATATCTCACGGTGGTATAATAAAATATTAAAAAATAATTAAAAATAAAAAAATGTCCGCTTATATCCTCAAAGAAGAGCCTTTGAGAATAAGTGAGAATGATCCAGATCACAAACCCTCAGACCTGGGGACTGTATAAAAGGTGGAGAGTTTGAAATACGAAATAAAACAATGCAACAACTGGAATGGTATTTGAAAGTTTAAAATAAATGTAGCAATAACAAGTAATGAAAAGGCTTTAAAGAACTGAAAATACCTTGTAACTTGAAGTTGACATACTACTGGCTGGTGAGATCAGAGAACAGGTGGTGTCCAATGCCTCACATGCAGCCTGTCTCTATGGCAAACCCTTTCCTGATTCTTTCCCCTCTGCTTTTGGGCATTATGGTTTGCAATACAGACACTGAGAGGTTACCATGTTTTTCCCTTACTTAATCTGCACTCAGTTTTTATACAGTCGTACCTTTCCTATCCCAATTGCCTTTTCCCCAATAGGTTGAAACAGAAAGCATAATATTTTAATATAACAATAGCTGGGGTTTTGAAACAGATTGACACAGAGAAGGGAAGACAAGGGAAGCTGCTTCATTGCCTCAAGAAAAGACTAAGGGAAATAGGCTTGAAACCAGGAAAATTGCAGGACAGACTGTCACACTTTTCAAGCACATGCTCTGAGCTATATTTCCTGGACAGAGAAGACATTAGCTGATATAACATTTCTCCACCTATAGGATTCCTCAGAGTTTCCTCCACCAAAGGTCCATCAAGTCATGCATCTCAAGACCTGAGATGATGGATCTGTGAAGGTAGTATGGATGTACAGCAGCCAAAATGGAATTTCCAGTTGGTATGATTTACCCTTAGGCCTGGTTCTTTTCATTTTTTGAGGAGTGAGTCTCCTAAGAGGTTTTCAAGAGGTCTGGGAAAGCCCTGGAAATTCCCAGCCAAGTGAATTACGGGTTCGGCACAAGAACTCATGAATGCAATGCTATTTAAGCCCTGCTGTTCCCAGCATGCCCTGGCACACTGGCTGTGCTGAGGGCCTGCAGGGCTATACTCTGCAAAGCTTGGGAATCTCCAGAGTTGCACCCCGGGATACAATGCTTGGAGTACCATGGGGTGCCAGGAACTGAACCTGGGATGAACATACCCCAACCACTGATCCCATGGAACTGGCCTTTTTGCACAGAATCCCTTCTTGATTTCCATGTTGCCAATTCACAAGATATATGTTAAGAGAAAATTCTCTGCCCTCTGAATAACCACATTTTACTAACATTGAATGGTCATGGCTTTGTTCTACCCCAAAAGATAGTCTTGGCTCTTCTCATAAGAGTCATACAATGAGAACCCCTTCTGCCTATTCTAGATCCTAACTTTTTGGAAAAATTGGGCAAAGATTTCCTTCAAACCCATAAAAATTCTATGGTAACATAAGGTTTTCTTTTACATGTCTGCAATTTAAAATTGATCTGTTGGTCTTTAATCCACTGAGGAATTCTACACACCCACACCAAGCCCTTAGGTATTGCCTTCCACATTAAAATCTTTGATTTACTGACAGGTGTGTTAAATCCAATGTATCCAGACAGCTTCTGTCAACTACATATGTATTGAAACACAAATTACACAGAAGTGCAAATTATTCCAGCTGGAGATCAGCTTTAATTGACACTTAGAATAACAATTCCCTCAAGACTTTCTGGTGAAAGTCTTGTTGCCACATGAACTTAGTTTTCTTTTCAGTGCAGCCTATTAGAGAGAGACACTTGTCCTTTTCTCATGTAAAGTTTTTTTTCCATTAGAAGAGGTTCAGGCAGCTATGAAGAAGGATTATTAGAACATCCACACAAAGATTCCAGTGATGCTAAGAAGCAGTATCTCTCCGGTATGCCTGTATCTGCAGGCCCTTCTCAGCTGCACTTAATGGTTGAGTATCTGCTTTCTGGAAAGGATGACACAGGTCAATTATCTAGCCTGTTTTTGTTTGGAAGAAGGAAGCAAGCCTCAGGGTCAATATGTAAGATCTTAATGTGTGTGTGTGTGTGTGTGTGTGTGTGTGTGAAATTTAGTTCACTTGATCACTTGATCACTTGAATCCCGTTATTCATCGATTTGCTTCGATCGGGCGCCAGTAACATTTCCATTGGACCCTATCACGTGCCAATGTAGACCAATGGCATCTGGTTGATTCAGGAATAGGAAGAGCCTCAAACCGCTTCTTTCAGGGTCTTGACAAGGAAGTCTGACCATGTTGTAGGTGGGCGGCCATGTGATTATTTGACATCCCGTGGGATCCAGTCGGTAATGGCTCTAGTCCAGCGGTCATCTCCAAATCGCATTACATGTCCAGCCCATCTGATTTTCGATGCCTTGGCAAACGAGACAGCGTCCCTGATTCTGGAATAGCGACAGAGGTCAGAACTCCGGATTCCTTCTCTCACTTGAGTGAGGCATGGTATTCCAAGCATAGCTCTTTCAATTCCTCTCTGGGAGACCCGAATAGCATTCTCATCCTGCTGTCATAGGGCTCAGGGCTCTGAGGCATATGTTAATGCAGGGAGAACAGTGGAGTCGAAGAAATGTGCCCAGAGCCGGAGGTTCTTTTGTCTTTTTGCTATTTCTTTGAAGGCATTCCATGCCGCTCTCTTCCTCCTACGCAGCTCAAGTTTTAGGTCATTCATCATGTTGACTTCTTGACCTAGGTACACATAACTGCTGCATTCAGAGATGTTTGTTCCATTTAGAGTGAATGGGGCCTCAGGAACTAGTTCATTTTCATGAACATAGTTTTCTTCAGATTCAGCTGTAGACCTATCTTTCCACATTCTCGGTCGAAGTCAGCCAGCATTTGTGCCGTTTGGCTAATGTTTGGTGTTATTAGAACAATGTCATCAGCGAAGTGGAGGTGGTGTAGTTGCCAACCATCTATCTTCACTCCCATTCCTTCCCATTCTAATTGTCAAATGATGTTCTCGAGGCCATACCACCCTGAGCGTACCCGATCTCGTCTGATCTCGGAAGCTAAGCAGGGTTGGGCCTGGTTAGAAATTTGGTTAACACACCTATTTTCTGAGGTTGTAGCTGAGATCCATACATTGAATGTGATGCATACAGCACAATTTTCCTTGGAGCTTAAATAGCACAATGTGCCTTTATTCCTATGATAATAGTGGTCTTGTATTCACAACTGAAAGCAATCAGAAATTGCCAGTAGTTAATGTACTGGAACAGCCCAAAGAAGGCTGAAAATCTTTAGGTTTTCATAAATAAGTCTGGTGTCTCTTTGTATGTATATTTTGTATATTCCAAAAGAATATTTTGTATATTCCAAAAAGAAAATGCAGGTAAAAAATATACTGATCTTATGAATATTTAGTTAGAATATATTAATATATGAATATCTTATGAATATGTAGTTAGAACATATTAATAGCAAACCTCTTTGACTACCCTGTCAGGTTAGAAAATAAATTGTGATTAGGGCCAGAGAGATAGTGCAGTGGGTAAGGTGCTTGTCTAGAAACTATATGACCAAGATTCTGTCTCTAGCACCCCATATCATACTCAGAGCCCTGTCAGAAGTATTCCTGATATTTTCCCCAACCCCCCTAAAAACAGCACACACCCACCACCAATTGGACAACTCAGGGCCCCCCCCCCCCCCACAACATAAAACCCAAAATATGGATCCCCCACCCCCCCCCCGCCCCCAACATGAGACCACCACCCACCACACCCACCATTTTTACCGTCCCGCTGCAAAACCGGCCTCAGACCAGACTCAACAACCACTGTGTCGCATTGAGTCGGGGGGCTCCCCTCCACTTTACGAGCCTGGTGGCTCTGTGCTGGGCCCCGCGGGCCACCCACCCCTTCACCCTTTCGGGGGGGCGGCCGCGGCGCCCCCCCCGCCCCGCCGACCCCCAGGGGAGGGGAGGGGGGGGAGGGGGGGGGGGCCCCCGCCTGGGGGGGGCCGAAGCCCAGCCGGCCGCCCACCACACTAGACACCATTTTCGCCGTCCCCCCCCCCGGGCCCCAAGACCCTCACCCAAATTTCAAAAATGGGGGGGGGAAGGGGGGGGGGGAAAACCACATAACATATTTTTAAAATTGTATAATTATTAAAAAAAAGAATATTCCCTGATACCAGAAGTATTCCCTGAGCACCTTGAACACTCCAATTTTGTCTAAAAACAAAAAGAGAAGAAAAGCGGAGTGTCAGGGAGCCGCTGGGGTCCCCAAGAGTATAAGGACAGAAGTTCTCTTCTACCTCTGAGGCCGCCAGGGAACTGATGAAAAGTCGAGAGTCCAGCGCAGTTCCAAAAAGGCTTTTAATAGTAGAAAAGCTCTACCACCGCAATCCAATATAATGAAAGAACTTGAGCTCTGGTCAGAACTGAGACCATACAAGAGAACTCATGTCTCCCACCAAAGAGAAAGAATCTCACCCTAGAGGAGTCCTGCCCAAAAGAAGGGGGCAAGTGCCTCAAGTCAGTCCCTTTATATATACCAAAGTAATCCTAACTGTTGACAGGGAGGGTCCTGTCAACAAAGAACCCCAAACAGCTTCTAGATAGTAGAAGAGTGTAGAAGGATGGTGTCACACTGTATTACAGGTATAAACAAAGGATTAAGCCAAGGACTAATCCCTTCTTCTGAGATTATCTCTTATGAACAACACTGGAGAGAGGGTGCTGATATAAAGCAATACATCTTAATTTCATGGGCTTCATGTAATCGAGATGGCACCTACAAGGTCCTTCTTATTTATTATCTCCACCAGGGTGATTCTGAGTATCTCAATCTCTGTATACTGAAAGGGTCACATTCGCCTGCCTGAGGACAAACTAGTATGATCCTATAATCTTAAATGATAGTCTCCACGTAGCCAGGGTGGCAGTCTCCTGGTAAATTCTAACTTGTCCTACGCTGGTACAGTGGGATAAAGAGAAGCTGTGCCCAATCTAGATAACATAGAAGTCTTAGTAGATGTATAATAATAAGGCAGAAGTTATCATTCAGAGTCAATGTGACTTCTGTAACTGCCACACCCTCTATCAGTGTTCACAAAGAGAGATCTCATTAGAATGAACCTTAGCTTCACTAGATCACTAGATCACCCATCTGATAAGGGGTTAATATCCAGGATATATCAGGCACTGGTAGAACTTTACAAGAAGAAAACAAACAACCCCATCAAAAAATGGGGAGAAGAAATGAACAAAAAAACTTCAACAAGGAAGAAATTAGAATGGCCAAAAAGGCATATGAAAAAATGCTCATCATCATTAATCATCAGAGAGATGAAAATCAAAACAACAATGAGATATAATTTTACACCACAGAGACTGGCACATATCCAAAAGAGCAAGGACAACAAATGCTGGCATGGATGCGGGAAGAAAGGGACTCTCATCCACTGTTGGTGGGAATGTCGACTGGTTCAGCCTTTTTGAAAACAATATGTACATTCCTCCAAAGACTAGAAATTGAGCTCCTGTTTGACTCAGTCATACCACTCCTGGGAATATACCCTGGGAAGCCAAAAACACACAACAGAAACACTATCTGCACTTTTATATTCATAGCAGCACTATTCACAACAGCCAGAACCTGGAATCAACCAGAGTGCCCGAGATCTGATAACTAGATAAACAAACTTTGTTACATCCATACAATGAAATACTATGCACCTGTTAGAAAAAATAAAGTTATGAAATTTGCCTATAAAACGTTGGACATGGAGAGGATCATGTTGAGTGAAATCAGCCAGAAAGAAAACGACAGATACAGAATGACTGCATTTATTTGCATGATACAAATATGTATATATGTATACATATACATATATATTATAATACTAATATCCAAAGTCAGGCAAAACTTGGATCAGGAGGACTTGTCAACAGGTGGAATCTACCACAACCATGTGGGAGTCAGATGTTAGGTAAGACAGAGAAAGGAACAGTGTGCTAATAATTGTCAAAAACGATAATAGCAGCCTAGGACTGAGCATTGAATATAGGCAAAAGATACATATACATCTCTAAATGTATATACTGCAACCCACAATGTTTAAAGAGAAGGGAGAGAGAGAGAGAGAAAGTGAGAAAAGAGATAAAGAACCTGCCATAGAGGCAGGCTAGGGGAGGCGGGGGAGGCATTGGGGACATTAGTGGTGGGAAATGGGCACTGGTGGAGGGTTGGATGCTGGAACATTGTATGACTGAAATCTGAACATGAAAATCTTTGTAATTGTATATCTCACAGTGGTATAATAAAATATTAAAATAAATGGTCTCCTATAGTCTTAGAGCATAAAGCCAATCATATTTTCTCTAAAATGAATTTCTTGAGAAAACTAAACAGCCCTGCCCATAGCTCAGGTATATTTACTTACAAAAGTTTCTGATCAGGATTCAATGATTAGACTTTGTAACCAAAGCAGCATTTCATAAATAAAAACATCTACAAAGTTATTCATCACTTCTCAGCCTTTTGGCTAAGATCAAGTGTAGTACAACGTTATCCAGATTACTCAGTGGTTCACAAATTGCACTGAACTACCAAGATACAGTTTCTGTATGAGTTTGCCTTTTGACTGTTACTTTTTTTCATTTATTTAGCCATTCTGTAAGAGAATATTAGTTGCTAAGGAGAAGATAGCCACTAGGATATAGTCCCTGTACTCAGCGCTCTTCTAGGGAGATGAGAGGAATGGTGGCAAAGCAGAAAATTATGAAAAACGTACCAAGTAGAAAACTATTAAAGAAAGTGCCAGGTGATAAAGACTATATAATTTTACATTGTAGTTAAATAGCCTTCATCTTCCTGTTTCTATAATTCTCAGAAACAGGAAGATGAGGTATTTAAGCTAAGACAAGCTGTGGGTTAAAAAAAATTTGTATGGTTATATAGACCTGGGGAAGAAAGGAAAGTATTGATGTTGATGTATAAGCTAGCAAGAAAAAGAAGATTTTTTAAGCACATAGACATTGATACTACCAAGAATAATTGTAAGCCATTGGTATAAAGCTCAAGCAATTTTTAAAAATCCTAAGGAAGTCAACAGAATATGACTAAAAGGGATCTATTTTTTTCAAATTAAAGTGCAACCCTCAGTCCAGGAAAATATAAGAATTTTAAGCAGAAAAGCTGTATGGACAGATATGTATTGTAAGTATACCAAGCAGTTCTGTAAAATAGTGTTTCTCAACCAGGAGCCATAGGGCCCAGGATATTCCAAAGGGGCCACAGGTGGAAAATCACATAAATGGGGGGCGGGGGCGAACCAGTAGGGGCAGTACAGGAAGCAAACAAGGTTAGAAAGAGGTCACTTCTGGAAACGATTAAGAAACACTAGTGTAGAGAAAAGATTTTCAGGTAATATTTGAGCTAGAGATATATGCACAATCTAGACATAATAATGGTAGTATAAAAAAACATTGTTAGAAAAAATAATCTCTAAGGAACAGTGCCTCAAGTGTGAAGGCAGTGGGCTGATCTAGAATCCTTTCAGAATACCAACATTTAAAGGGTAGGTTGGAGATATGACTCAGGAGGAACATGCTTTTGAATGCGCACAGCCTTGAATTCAATTCATAGTATCACATGGCCCCTAGCACTGCTGGATGAACATCTATCTATCTAATCTATCTATCTATCTATCTATCTATCTGTCTGTCTGTCTGTCTGTCTGTCTGTCTGTCTGTCTATCTATCTATCAATTATCTATCTATCAATCATCTATCTATCATCTATCTATCTAATCTATCTATCTATCTATCATCTATCTATCATCTAACATCTATCTATCATCTATCTATTTATCTATCATCTATCTATTTATCTCTATCTCTGTCTCTCAAAATAACTAAATACTGTACTTATAAAAAATAAACAAATATTATATATTTATAGAAATAAACAAATATTATATATCTCCCTTGACCAAAGAAGATTATTTCCTATTTAGTTCAGTTTGTCTATCTACTGCCTAGTCATTGCATACCCAGATTGATTTAAAAAAAAATAATGTTTTCATACTCAGAAAATATTCTTAACTATTCAAGCAACTACTTGTTCAATCTCACCAAACTTATTCTATGTGCAGTTTTAATAAGGTTGGAATAGACATACATATTTCTTATTATATTCCATTAAAACTATAGTGATGAGTAAATTACAATTCAGAGAAAATCAAGCAATTATTGCTTTTTCTTAACTGTATGGTTGTTGACTTTGTCTCAGGAGTCTACAGTTAGAAAGACACACAGCTACCAGAGTTGTGCCAACTGTATATGCCCAGGCTACTGTATATATGTGCAAAGCTGGATCACACAGATCATGCACTTAATGAACAGCTGATCTCACATACTCTAATGTTCAATCATCAGCTGGAAATAGATCAGTTCCAAGTGCTCACATTTACCTAAAATCTGGGTCTTTATATATAATTTCCCCTAAGTTATGGGTGGCCTTAAGAAACCTCACTTCAAATGCATAGAAGTTAGTTCTTCATCTTTCTTACATATATGTCCTTTCCTAGAGTCACTGTCCCCACAAATGACTAAAATTTCTCAATGACCCAAGGTATCACAAATTCCACTTTTGCCATCACCACCACAACCATTTTTTCAACCACCCTATCCCATGGAATATAATTGAGCTTCAATCAATGGTATTCATTTCTCTTTTTGGTACTCATCACTTCTATTATCCCAGACTTCATTTCATCCAAACAGTGCTTTTTCCATATGTTGCTCATAGCACACTATTCCTTAAGTGCCTGCTTTTAAAAATTCTGCTAACTAAATCACCCTGAGCATCACTGAGTGTGATATCACTCTCTGCCCTGACAAAACATGATAAATGACCTAAAACCTGAGCTCGCAGGAGGAAGAGAGCGGCATGGAATGGCCTTCAAAGGCATCGAAGAAATAGCTAAAGGACAAAGAACCTCCGGCTCCGGGCACATCTCTTTGACTCCACGTTCTCCTGCATTAACATATGACTCAGAGACCTCGGCCCCAGCCAGAAAAGCAGGTGTGGATGAGAATGCTATTCTGGTCTCCCGGAGGGGTGAAATCGAAAGCAGAGCTATGCTTGCAATTATCACGCTCACCAAGTGAGAGAAGGAATCGGACTTCTGACCTCTGTCGCTATTCCCAGAATCAGGGACGCTGTCTCGTTTCCTTGGCATCAAAAAATCAGATGGGCTTGGCGTGTAACGCGATGGAGATGACCGCTGATTAGAGCCTTTACTAACTCGACCTCCCGCAGGGGATGTCAAAGATACGTGGCCGCCCACCTACAACATGGCCAGACTCCCTGTCAAGACCCTGAAGGAACGGGTTTGAGGCTTTTTCTATTCCTCAAAACCCGATGCCATTGGGCTCATTGGCACGTGATAGGGTCATGGAAATGTTACTGGTGCCCGCCGAAGCAAATCAATGAATAACGGATCTCAAGTGACAAGCGTTATCAAGTGACCCTTCAGCGCTGCTCCACGTAGGCAGAACTGGTTACTGGCCTGTGCCCCGTCATCCATTAGGTCCTTTGACGCGGGGAACATATAGCTGAAAGTATCGGGTGGGACCCAAAAAAACAAACAAAAAAAAAAAAGTATGATGGTGTAAGAAGGATGACTGCTAGGTGTCCGTAATCATGTCGCCATGTGGGCGGGTCAGGAGGCCCCACTGGGTCGCCGAGGGTGGGAATTCGCAAACCTCCCGACCTCATTGTCACTGCCAGCGGCCCGTGCCGCGCACTGTTCCCATATGGCCAGTACAGGCCCCAGCTAGAGTCCCCTGCCTTGCCTCGTTGCGCACCCTAGGTGCCTTTAATGTCCTGGCGCGCCTGCCAATAGGCCATGCAACCAGCGCCCACAGCTGTTCCCCTCCCCACTCCCAGCATTGCTCTACACGCACTCTCCACGAGGACACGAACCTGAGTCCGGGCTCTGCTTTACTGCCCAGCTACCACCTCCGCCATCGCTGCCACTATGTTCTTATGCCATGGCTACAAAAAGTTTAGACAATAGAATCCGCATCTCTAGGTGATGCTGCCTTATTACTTCAGGAAATTGACTGTCTTGCCTAGAGCCCAACTTAATCTTGCTTTAGGAGCACAACATATCCATACAGTAACCAAGCTCATTGAAGTTTGTAGGGAGCTCAAGGAGACGCTCTGTCTCACGTTCATTGATTTAAAGAAAGCCTTTGATTCTGTAGAGACTGAAGCAGTCATGAAGCCCTAATAAACAGCAGGGTGTTCAAACCCAATACATCAAGATCCTTCATGAATTGTACTCTGGATTCACCACCAGGATCTCACCATTCTAGAAAGAAGTGATCATTGATGTCAAAGAAGGGTTCGGCAGGGTGGTACCATTTCACTGCAAAACTCTTCAGCACCACCCTAGAGAACATCATGCGACAATTAGAATGGGAAGGAGCGGGAGTGAAGATAGACAGTCGGCAACTACGCTACCTCAACAACCACCTCCGCTTTGCTGATGACATCATTCTATGGTTCCACCAAACATTAGCCAAATGGCACAAATGCTATTTGACTTTGACCAAGAATGTGGAAGATAGGTCTACAGCTGAATCTCAATGAACTAACATATTTCAGCGGAAATGAACTAGTTCCAGAAGGCCCCACATTACTCTCAATGGAACAAACATCTCTGAATGCAGCTTGGTATGTGTACCTAGATTCGAGAAGTCCAACATGATGAAACGACCTAAAAAGCCTGAAGCTTGCGCTGGAGGAAGAAGCATAGAATGCCTTACAAAGTATCAAAGATATAGCTAAAAGACACAGAACCTCCAGCTCTGGGACCGTCTCTTCAACTCCACCATTCTCCCTGCATTAACATATGACTCGAGACCTGGGCCCTGAGAAGCCAGGGTTGAGGAACTATATATTCAGGGATCTACTATAGGAGATGGAGAAGCTATGCTTGGGAATATCACACCTCACTCAAGTGGAGGAAGGAAGAAAAGAATGAACTCCGACCTCACGTTGCCATTCCAGACTCAAGCGCTGCCTCATTTGCCAAGGCATCGAAAATCAAATGAGATGGACATGTAATACGATTGGAGATGACCACTGGACTAGAGCCGTTACCGACTGGATCCCACAGGATGTCAAAAGATCACGTGACCGTCCACCTGCAAGATGGTCAGACTTCTTCGTCAAGAGCCTGAGCGAGGCTTGGTTTGAGGCTCTTTGTATTAACAAGCAAGCAGATGCCATTGGGCTACTGGCACATATTAGGGTCAAATGGAAATATTACTGAGCGCCCACTCAAGCAAATCGATGAATAACGGGATGCAAGTGATCAGGTGATGATCAAGTGAACTAAATCCCTATGATATAAAGTTGTCCACGATTGGGTTTCAGTCATACAATGTTTCCTCACATACCCTTCACCAAAGTACATTTCCCACCACCAATGTCCCTCCTGACTCCCCTCCCATCCCCAGTATAACTCTATGGCGGACACTTTTGCACTCTCTGTCTCTCTCACTCTCCCTCCCCTTCTCACGTCCTTCCCTCCTTGTCTTTCCTTTGGTCTTTATTGTTTGCACCTGGGTGCTTATGTTTAAAAAAAAAAAATTAACTCCCCTGCAAAATCTAACTTCTTAAGAACTCTAGTCTATCAAGATTCTACCGCCATTTCACACAGCAACTTTCGTATCTTTTATTTACTTCATCTCATTCTAGCTCCCTCACAGTTACACGGAGGCTCTGACTATGGCCAAACCTGAACTCCAAGAGTCATCGCAGCCATACTGGCATATGCTGAAGATTGTTCCTGGTAAACTTTGTGACCCTCTCCTCCATGCTGACAAGACCCTTTACATTTTAAGTTTCAGCTGAAGTATTCCATCCTCTAAAAAAATTATTTTGACGAATCTCTCTCCATTCCCTTTGTACTCTTTATATAATCTTTAAGTATGCTGCTTCGACCCAAAACCAGTCGCCTCCCACATCAAAATCATATTAGTGATAATTACACTTAACTGATTTGTAATATGGAAATGTAACATAAAATCTATGATTTGTAATCCATAACAATCTCTTTTAGGCTTTTAGAAGAAAAAAAATAAAAAAGAACTAGGGACAGTGTGATAGTCCAGTGGGTAGGGTGTTTTTCCTTGCACCAGCCCACCCAGGCTTCTAACCCCAGCATCCCTTATGGTCCCCTGAGCACCGCCATGAGTAATTCCTGAGTGCAGAGCCAGGAAGTAAACCCTGAGTATTGCCAGGTGTTACCCAAAAAGCAAAAAAAAAAAATAGAAGAAAAATTTTTTGAGTGTTTGTTCAGAGGGGCCACACAACTGATAGTGCTCTGTGACCCCCCTCTTCTTGGCTCAGCACACAGGGGCACCTTTCTTTATGGTGCTCCGAGGGAATATCTAGTGCCAGAGGTCCTGCATACAAACCATGTGTTCTAGTCCTTTGAGCTATATTACTGGCCCTAAAATAAATGTATGACCATCTTTGTATTTCAGTAACCTAATATGATTCATTATGAGATCTTTTTGGCTTTGTTGCTCAGTTTGGTTTGGTTTCATTATTTTTTGTTTTGCTTTGTTTTAGGGTTGTGGGTCAAATCTGAAGGCTTCTTCCTGGTTCTTGACAAGCACAGACTGCACAGGGATAATTACTGGTAGAGCTCGGCTCATAGGTCGTTGTGGTGCCATGAAACAAAAGTGGGGTCAGCTGTGTACAAGGTAAGCTCCATAACCGCTGTATTATCACTCCCACTTTAGCAATACAATTCTTAAAATATATACCTAATTTTATGACAATGTATAATCAAATTTTTCATATGCGATTTTTTGTGAACTTGGGAAGGAAAAATAGTCATTGTATTATATTTTAAATAACTAAGAATTAATGTAATAATTAATGTTGTAAACCAATGTTATTTCAATAAAAAATAATTAAAAATTAAATGATCATTTATTTACCTGATAACCACATTATGTAATAATATGTAATATTGTTTTGGAAAATATGAAAAAATAGATGCAGTAAATTGAAGAGCCAACATAACATTTTGCCGCAGTATTTGAGTTCAGTAATCTTAAACAATAAATCATCTATTTAATCCACAAATGTTATTTAAGAAAAATGCAATCTGTAAAACTTTCTTTTAAAAATATCTTTATGGGTTGCATATGGTCTAATTAGGGTTTGTTTCCTTATAATTTTATCTGAACTCTATATGTTGTAAAGTGCTGCTCCACAAGTGAGTCATATGATAACTATGCCCAGTTTGTGGCCAATTCTCAGAGAAGCAAAAGAAAAAAAGAAACAACTGCCTTTTAAGGAAATCAAACCTAGTTGCTAGGGTAAACGTTTTTCCTTTTCTTTTTGAACATGCTCTCAACAAGTAGAATACTATAAAATTCATGCAACCTTGTGGATACAAGCCAACCAGCCAGACTCTTCTGTAAGTTTGTTGAATATTAATCTTATACCATAATCTACTCTCTATAAACACATTACATGAACATATGCACCTGGGAACACACAAAGTGGTCAGATAAAAAGGACATTTCGTTCCTGCAAGTAGAGAGACATCTGGCCAGCTGGGAATTATATTTTGGCTACTTTTATGAAAATGTAATTTTTTAAATGTAATTTTTAAAGTTAGGAGAAGCTAGCAGTTTCTCAGAAACTTATACAATGTGAAATTTATATTACAAAAAATATTTACAGAAAGTTGAAAGGCAAAGGCTTTTATAAGGGTCATGGAGAAAAGTGCAGAGAAACAGTGTAATTGAGGGATGAGGGCTATGAGGGAGCAAGGGCCAAAGATGATAGATACAGGCTACCCTAGTATTGTCTGGGAGGAGGGGGTACCTACTATATTTAAAATAAAATAAATTTGCATCTTGTCGGGCCTGGTGGCCCTGCCGGCGTAGCTGCCCACGGCCAGCACAGGGCCTCACGGAAGGCTGGGAGGCTGGCGCCTAGCTGACCATGGAACCCCGAGGAGGGGCAGATGGGTTTTGGGAGGGGCCCGTCGCCTCATGAGGGGTCCCGAAGCAGCCGGATGAGACACGCCCACCACACTAGCCACCATTTTTGCTGTCCGGATCTGCGTTAAAACGGCCTCAGACCAGATCAACAGAGCAAAGTTCGGTTTGAGCCCAGGTCGGCAGCAGGTCCACTTAAAATAGTGAAACAGTAATGCCTTTTAATGCACTGCAGCAACGAAGAGCAGGAAAGTTTGTTGGGAAGGATATAAAGAGGAAAGAAATGACATACAGAACTCGCTAAGTGGTTGAGGTGCGGAGCGGGAGGGAGGTGGGGTCATTGGTGATGGGGAGATGGGTTTGGGTGGAAGGTGCGTGTTGGAACACTGTAGAACCAAAAAGCTCTACATAGCATCTTTCAATAAAAAAAAAAAAACGGTGGAATCTTCCACAAACATGTGGGAATCAGTGGTTTGTAGGACAGAGAAGAGAACAGTGTGCTAATATTTGTCAAAAATGATAATGCCAGTCTAGAACTGGAGCATTGAATATAGGAAAAAAAGATATACATGATGATCTCTGAATGTATGTATTGCAATCCACAATGTAAGAGAAGAGATAAAGAATTTGCCATGGAGGCGGGCTGGGGAGGGGAGGGAAGTGGGGACATTGGTGTTGGGAGGTGGCACTGGTGGAGGGATGGGTGCTGGAACACTGTGTGACGGAAACCCAAACATGAACATCTTTGTAATTGTATATCACATGGCGGTGTAATAAAATATTTAAAAAACAAAAAAAATAAAATAAAATAAAATAAAATAAAATAAATTTAAAAAATAAAAAGTTAAATATGTCAATGATTTGGAGGTGTTTAAAGAATATGCCTCCCGCATGGCAAGCCTGGCAGGCTGCTCGTGTTGTATTTGACATGCCAAATGCCAGTAACAATTATATTAGGTCATTCCCATGACCTAATATAATGGTTTGAGGCTCTTTATGTTCCTGTAGCGAAGCTGATGCCCTTTGCTCTACTGGCATGAGACTGGGACATATGGAGATTTTACTGGTGCCCGCCTAGCAAATAGATGATTAACGGAAGATCGTGATCGTGAGACCGTATGTCACGGAACAAGGATAGTAACTATTCCAATTGTGTTCCATTGGTCAAAGTTAAAAAGTACAAAATTTCAGATCATGATATACAATTATAACTGCATTTAATTCCATTTATAATACAAAATAATTGTATTGTTTTTGTTTATTTAAAGGGACTTTTTAAAAATCTAGCATTTTCATTCTAGAAGGAAATTTTCAAAAATCATAACAAAACCCATAAAAACATAAACAGCACATTAACTTTGACAGGTTTAATTTCTCCCAACTCCTGATTTTGCTCTAATATTAGAGCAAAAATATGGTTTTCTTTTCCTAATATATTAGAAAATATTTTCCTGGACTTCTCTTCTCCAAATTAAATGCTAATTTCATACTTCCTGTTTTCTTATTGGGCATATCCTATGGACTATCTTTTTCTTGTTAGCACCACAATCAAAGTAAAATTGTGTATAGTGTATCTTTCTTGCTCCTCAACTATTTCCCATGTACTGTCCAGTCAAGTACTAAGCTATTTCCAGCCCTGTTGCAAGAGAATCAATACCTAAACTCCTACTAAGTATTAAATGCATGGTCTTACCTCCTTCTTCCTTGAACCCTTAACATCTGTCACTAATAATCTGAACCTTGCAGTAGTCTTTCCAAACTTATCAAAAACACTATGATCTTCCTATGTGTATCTCCAATAACCTCTTATATATCTTTTTTATTTATCTGCAAACATCTCTGAATGCAGCAGTTATGTGTACCTAGGTCGAGAACTCAACTTGATGAACGACCTAAAACCTCAGCTGCGCAGGAGGAAGAGAGCGGCATGGAACGCCTTCAAGAGCATCGAAGAAAGAGCTAAAAGGACAAAGAACTCTCTGGCTCCAGGCACATCTCTTCGACTCCACTGTTCTCTCTGCATTAACATACACCTCAGAGACCTGGGCCCTACAAAAGCAGGATGAGAATGCCATTTGGGTCTCCCAAAGAGGAATCAAAAGAGCTATGCTTGGAATATCACACCTCATTCAAGTAGAGAAGGAATCCCGAAGTTCCGACCTCTTTCCAAGATACAGAGTCAGGGATGCTGTCTACCAAGGTGTCGAAAATCAGATGGGCTGGACATTTAATGCAATTTGGAGACGACCGCCTGGACTAGAGCCGCTACCAACTGGATCCCAAGAGACTTCAAAAAAGATCACTTGGTCGCCCACCTAAAAGATGGTCAGATCTTCGCCAAGAGCCTGAACGAACAGTTTGAGGCTCCTTGTATTCCCGGCAAGTAGATGTCATTGGGCTACACTGGCACGTGATAGGATCTAATGGAAACATTACTAGCGCCCACTCGAGCAAATCAATGAATAACGGGATGTCAAGTGATCAAGTGATCTCTTTTATTAGCTTCTCTTTCTCTGTCCTTATTTTATATACCAGTCTTCATTAAGTTTTGTCTTTTGCCCACTCTGCCTCTTATACTTTATGTATTTTGTCTTTTAGCTCTAGATTATCTCTATGCTGAACATTCACCTGATCCCAGACCAATAGCCTTAACTGTTCATTATATACTTCCTTTCATATGTCCAGTAAGTAGCTAAAATTCTATTTATTAACATTTTAATTCTTTCTGTATTTCATATCTGTTTCTCATAAATTCTATGGAACTTTTATTTATTATTATCATTTCTCTCTTCCCTTTTATTATGATGATGCACAGCTGTTACATGCATGCCTGGCCATGCTTGCATACTTTGTGATGTTACCTGAGAGTCACATACCTCACTTCAGTGCACCAGAGATCACATACAGCATTGGGGGGGTTCAGAGAGCAGAGTTTCTAGAAACATGCTTGGGACATACA
>JAJIBD010037741.1:0-13949 GCA_021461705.1 Cryptotis parvus
GGGTGCTGAGGATGGATCCCTGGTCAACTGTGTGCAAGGCAAATGCCTTTCTCCTCCGTTCTGTCTCTCCAGTCTCTGAATATCTTTATGGGCATGGCTGAGGATCTTCTCTTACATAACTTGTTTATAGTTTCCTTTTATGAACTGTCTCTGGTCTATCTTGTCTGTTTTTCATTTTGGGCTTAACTACCCAGTACTAACTTAAGTGTGTCCTGTACTTTTTATCCCCAGCTCTTACCAACAGTAACAGCAACAACAACATAACAGTTATGGTCAATATAATTAATGTGTGTGGATTGTGATTGTATCTAGGCCAAACCCTGGACCTTTGGAAACTGTACAGTACAACAGAAGAACTCTGTAACTTCACTGGTTTAGAAAGCATGGTGTTAGCATTTTTGGTCTTTATTTTTATTATCTTGGGTGTTCTCCTTTAAGTGTTTTATGCATTCAAACTCATAATATTTGTGTGTGTGTTTGAGGTCAGACCCAGTGATGCACAGGGGTTACTTCTGGCACTGCACTCAGGAATTACTCCTGGCATTGCTTGGGGGCCATATGGGATGCCAGGAATCAAATCCGGATCAGCCGCGTACAAAGCAAATGCCCTGTGGCCCAAACTCATAATTTCTATAATAAAAGAATTTTAAAACTGTTTAGGTTTAATTTTAAAATATGAATTTGGTATAAATCATTATGTAGTATAAAGGGGAAATTTTTAAAAATTTTATTATGCCACCGTGAGATATAAATTACAAAGATGTTCATGTTTGGGTTTTGGTCATACAGTGTCCAGCACCCATCCCTCCACCAGTGCCCATTTCCCACCACCAATGTCCCCAATTCCCTCCCCCCTCCCTAGCCTGCCTCTATGGCAGGTTCTTTTTCTCTTCTCTCTCTCTCTCTCTCTCTCTCTCTCTCTCTCTCTCTCTTTCTCTCATGCAAATAAATGCAGTCATTCTATATCTGTCTTTTGTCCTTTTGGCTAATTTCACTCAACACGATCCTCTCCATGTCCATTCATTTATAGGCAAATTTCATAAATTCATTTTTCTAACAGCTGCATAGTATTCCATTGTGTAGATGTACCACAGTTTCTTTATCCAGTCATCAGTTCTCAGCATTCTGGTTGTTTCCAGATTCTGGCTATTGTGAATAGTGCTGATATGAAAATGAAAGTGCAGATGGTGTTTCTGTTGTGTGTTTTTTGGCTTCCCAGGGTATATTCCCAGGAGTGGTCTGGCTAGGTCGAATGGGAGCTCAATTTCTAGCCTTTGGAGTAATGTTCAATTGTTTTCCAAAAAGGCTGTGCCAGTCGATATTCCCACCAACAATGGATGAGTCTAAGGGGAAATTAACCATAGAAATTAACTCAAAATATTTAGAAATGTAAAGAAGTACTTTTTACTTTAGTCCCTGTATCTAGTTTCACAAAAGCTGATTTGCACATTTTCATGTTGTTAAGTAACACTTGTTTTCACAGAAATATGCTGACACTGTTACTCCAGCATCCTTGAATTTGAGTTCATGAAGCATTTTCCCCCATTTCTCCTTTTTCTGTGTGTAATACTTCCCATAAATTATGGGAAGAAAAGTCAAAACATTTTCCTTGCATCTGCATATAATGATAGGCATATACCCACTGTGAAAAGTGCTGTTGGACGTTGTTGTAAGAAATACATAATCACACAAAGACTAGTCCTCAGAGAGTCTAGTTGGAAAAATCTAATTATCCTACATGTCATTGTTCTACAGATTTAACTAGTTTATTGACTGGCTTACGTCCAGAGAATTCTGAAAAGCCCTTGCATTTTCATATTTTTTTTGTAGTTGAATTTCTACACAATGTAAGTTTTATGGTTTAAGTAAAAATAAAATGATGTTAGTTGAAATGTATTGCCATATATCTTCAGTCAGGAATTACCAGAAAAGAACACAATGAGTTTAGCTTGTTTTTTTTTTTATTATTGGATTGATCAGACATAAAATTTGCCCTTTCAGCGTGCTATGGTGGGCCAGAGAGATAGCATGGCTGGTAAGGTGCTTGCCTTATGCCAACTGGTCTGGGTTTGATCCCCAGCAGCCCAGTAGGGTTCCTTGAGCACCACCAGGAGTGATTTCTGAGCCAGGAGAAAGCTGAGTACCACAGGATGTGCCCCACAACAAACAAAAAGCAAAATAAATCAAATCAAAGTGCTATAAACTATTAACCTCTTATAGTGTCTTTTACTTATCTTGCCACAAACTGGTAATAACTAGTTGCTACACCTGACAGACACTTCAGTCACTGGACTGTTAGCTTATCCTGTGAACTGACTGGTATATAGATTACTTAGCAGTGGATTATTTTAAAAGAGAATAGATACTGTGTTATAGTGCTGATTATTAGTATTTCAATGGCAATTAGGGTTGTCTCAATCTCCACAGTGATTAATGTGATTTTTTATTAATGATTTTTTAATTGACTTAGTTATAGATATGCTCACTATTGGAATTTTTTGACTTTTTTGGGTCATACCCAACAATGCTCGGGAGTTACTCCTGGCTCTACACTCAGGAATTACTCTGATGGTACTCAAGGGAAGCATATGGGAAGCTGGGGATCAAACTTGGGTTGTTAGTGTGCAAGGCAAATGCCCTACCCCTGTTCTATTTCTCTGACCCTGTGTCTGAATTATTTTACTATTTGGAACTTACGGTGTATACAGAATGACTCTAATATTAATTTTGTGGGGAATAATTCTTAAATTGGGTGTGTCTGACAATGAGACAAGTAGGAATCTTATTTTCTTAATGGAAAAAAATGTGTTTTGGGGCTGGAGAGTATAGCGGGTAAGTATTGCGCTCGCCCATCCAGCCTGGCTTCAGTTCCCAAGACCTCCTGCGGTTCTCTGAGCCCACCAGTAGTGAGACCTTAGGCCGGAGAAAGTCCTGAGCACAGTTGGGCGTGGCCAAGCAAGAACAAACAAACAAAGTGTTTGTCCACTTATTAATTCAAAGCATATTTGGTATTTTTGGAATCTATAACTTGTTTCTTAAAACTTCAGTGTAAATGAGCCCAGGGTCAAACAATGCGCCTGAAAATAAAATGGTCCACTCGCTTCTTTTTACCCAGCCCTCTTGGGGAAGACTTGCATTTGCTTAGTTCTTTGGCGTCAGCATTAATCAAGATTTTGTTGTATTTGGAAGAATACAGGGTTGTAGTTTTTTTTTTTTTTTTGGCTTTTTGGGTCCACGCCGTTGATGCTCAGGGGTTACTCCTGACTCTGCATTCAGGAATTACCCGCCGGTGCTCTGGGAACCATATGGGATACTGGGGGTGGAACCTGGGGCGCCTTGTGGAAGGCAAACTCTGTACTATTGTTCTGGCCCCAGAACACAGTTTTAAGAGAGAAATTCTGTGTTATCATCCACATGCATTTAAAGTATGGCTTAAAGAAGCTCTGAGGGAGAACTTCGAAACTAACCTTCCTTTCCTTTTGCTTTTCACGTGACAGCAAGCTTCCTGGCAGGGCAGCTTCCTGTGTGTGGTTTCACAGGACCATGCTCCGAAGGGCCCATGCTTAGTTCAGACTCTGCTGTCCAGTGTCTTAAACGCCCAACAATTTCCTATTTGATCTTGTTTTGTCACTGAAGCCCACTGGGATGCTGTGGTTTCTGCGTTGTTGTGCTCCCCCCTACCTCCCCGATACACACACACACACACACACACACACACACACACACACACACACACACAACCCTCCAGCCACTGCTTCCTGTTTTAGCTGCTGCCTTTCTCCTGGGGTTGTGTCTGGGTCTTACTGGGAGGAGAAAGTCTCTCTCGCCCCTCATTCCTGGGACCTAGGTACAGACAAATATGTACAGAATTTGATGCGTGATAAAGTGTCCTGTGAAGCTTTTATGGTGGAAAGAGTAATCCCTGGGCCAGAGTGTTAGTACAGTGGGTAGGACGTTTGCCTTGCAGGTGGAAGACCTGGGTTCAGTCTCCGCATCCCATATGGTCCCCGAGCACCACCAGGAGTAATTCCTGAGTGCAGAGCCAAGAATAGCCCCTGAACATCGCTGGGTGTGACCCAAAAAGCCAAAAAAAAAAAAAAAAGAAATTAAAAATGGTAAAAAAAGAAAAAGAAAAGGAAATCCCAGTGCCACGCACTCTGGTCTTCCTTTCTGTAACACATTATGCCAGCGTCAGAGTCTGTCTTTACTTTTTTTTTTTTTGCTTTTTGGGTCACGCCTGGCAATGCTTAGGAGTTACTTTTGGCTCTTTGCTCAGGAATTACTCCTGGTGGTGCTCCAGGCACCATATGGATTGCTGGGGATCAAACCGGGTTGCCCACATGCAAGGCAAGCACCCACCCGCTGTGCTATTGCTGAGACCCCTCTTTACTAGTTTTTATGTGAGAGTGTGGCTCCATGGATGGTTCTGAGTTTCTTTCCTGTCCCGTCCTGGCCAGCTTTCCTACATTTCTGGCTCTTGCCAGAACCCTGGGCTTTCAGATACTAACTCACCCTTTCAGTTGCTTTTGCTTCCCAGCCGTGAGCCTTCATTAACCTCATCTGTGACTTGAACTGAATCTGGACCTGACACTGCCCGTCTCCACATTCCCTAGAAGCCTGTCCCAGATGCACACAGTAGAGGAGATGTAAAGGCGGAATGCAAAATGCTGACTGCCAGAAAGGAGTCTGGTTTCTCACGGGACTGGGTTACTGACTTTCTAGGCAAAAGAAACAGTATGGCCTGTTGGAGTGCCAAGGAGTGAGGGCGTCTTTCTCCACCATGAGCAGGCTTGCGAGGACCTGGGACCGTTGCTCTTTCTATGTGCTTTTTGTGGTTGTTATTGTTTGCTTTGGTGTTTTTGGAGGGGCCACACCCAGCAGTGCTGAGAAGCAGCTCCTGGTTTTGGGACCCAGGGTCAGGGGCAATGTTCGAGGGCTGGGTATGCAGTGCCAGGAATGCAGCCACACAAAGCTTGTCCACTCAGCAGCTGGACTATTTCTCTGGCTTTCACTGTGCTCTTTACAACGTCCAGGACACACAGACTGTCAGGTGTGCATTTTCCATGCAGACTTAGCACTAGGTCTAGGCAGAAAGGGCCTCTTGTTCTTATCACGTTCTTATCAGGGTCAGCGCAGCTCCTGCTTCCTCCTTCCTCCCCCATCTCAAGGAAGCGTGGGTTTTTTGGTTAGGCCGATCTGCATGGCTGGGTTCACCTGCTGCTGCTGGTCTTCATCCAGCAAAACTGCTAGCTGTCCTGCTACTATTTCATTTTCTTCCAGTTCACCTTGCTGAGCATCATTCCGTTTGGGAAAGAAGCACTATCATGTCTGCTTGGGGCAGAATATTTTGACATTCGCCTTCCACTTACAAGTTGCTTATTAACTTTCCCCCTGCGAAGATCAGATCGAGTGCTCTTGGGAGCCTGCTGTGAGCCGGATCTTATTACTCCCCATTCTCTTTTGTCATCAGGTGCTTCTTTGGACTCCAGCCCGTTCCTCCCACTTGTCAGCGTCCTCTCAGGCTGGTTTCTGCCTATTCCTCAGTAATGCTCTTGGAGGATTTTTCACGTTCCTCTTCACCAGCTTTTGCCTCTTTAGTCACATATAATTCTGTCCTGAGCCGTCATGCCCGCAGGCCTCTGTTTAAGGCCACGGCCCAGGGTGTGTTTAATGCTTGTGAGAAAGTCCCTCCCCCTTACCCCAGTGTAAATCCATCCCTTCCCTCTCAGCCTCTCCGTGCTTGCTGGATCAATTATTTATTGATTTGTGTAATTTACATCAGTGCTCAGGTGTATGCTATGTTGCTCTGAGAGGGGCGCTCCATCTGGAGGAATAATTCATGTTTGATACTTATCCCTTTACTTGGCGTGCACTGTAATGGAGACTGAGTAGAGCTTTGGACACATAATCATTGCACCCTTTTTATTTGGGGGTGGTGGTATGGGGTGGGGGACACATACCCAGCAATACTCAGGGGGTTCCTCCTGGTTTCTCCACTCAGAAATCTCCTGTTAGTACTCAGGAGAGGAGTGTGCTGGGGATCCATCCTGAGTCAGCTGTGTACAACACAATTACCCTACCTGCTGTACCATCACTCCGGCCTCCACACCCTCACTGTTTTCTTTTTTCTTTTTGGGTCACACCCAGTGATGCTCCACACCCTCACTTTTGAAACTCACTCTTGGAGCCTACAAGCCAGGAGGTGAGGAGTAATCTTTGGCTTGATTCTGTTGTATGCTATGGAATAACAAGCAGGAAAAGTGCCGTGGTTTCCTGATGTAGGTCTAAGGCGGTAGTGCGGGTCGGGAGCCCCCTTGGCGGTGATGGTTTCCCTGGGGTGCTGGAGTTAAGTCTTTTTATTTCTTTTTTGGGTCACACCTGGCGATGCTCAGGGGTTACTCCTGGCTCTTCACTCAGAAATTACTCCTGGCAGTTCTCGGGGGACCGTATCAGGATGCTGGGGATTGAACCCGGATTGGCCGCTTGTAGAGGCAAAGCCCTAACTGCTGTGCTATGGCTCCAGCCCCTGGAGTTAAGTCTTTATCCTTCCTGCATCCTATCTGCTGTGACTAACTTAGCTCAAGGGACCCTTTCCAGCCCTTCTGAAGTAAGGTCTGTATTCATTAGAAAAAGTGCAGCGGAGTCTAATGTTAGGTTTTTAGGGAGACCGGGGTTAGAGGCCTTACTCTTTATTAAAGAAAATTCCCAAGAAGTTTCCAGTTGGTGTTCTCAAGAAGTTTCCAAGTTGGCTCAGGAGAAATTGGAGTGAGTGGGTAGAGGTGAGAAGGAGCACTGGACCCTGGGGCTTTACTCCAAGGCATGTTGGAGACTTGCATTCAAGCAAAATCACCCTCAGCATGAAATAGCTCTAAACCCAAGAAGGGGAGGGTAGGGCATCTGGTACTTATTCTGGGACTGGGACATTCCAGCCCTCCTGGACCGTCATCGACCTCACCCCTAGCACTGGCTTCTTAGTCGTCCATAAGTAAACTTTGGGTGGTGCCGGCATAGATGAGTCCAAGAACTGTGTGCTTTTAGCTCATCTTAAGTTTTTGGGACTTTATTGACTTAATCAGAACCAAATTATCCCAGAACTGGACTTAGAGTTTTAATTAAAAAAAAAAAGACTAGGGCCAGTATGATGGGTAAGGGCTCACATGTGGCTACCTGGGTTCGATCTCTGGCATCCCATATGGTCTCCTGAGCCCAATAGTAGTGATCTCATAGTCAGAAATAATCCACAAGCACTGCCAGGGTGGCTTGAAACAAAACTACTTTAAAAAAGTGCTTTAAAATGTATTTCCCAGTAGAAATTTATTCTTGAATACCCTAACTTTATTTGACTTGTTTATTTGGGGGATCAAATTTAGTCTCACACGCAAGCTTCATGCTCTGCCGGTCAGACATAGCTCTGACAAAACCTTGTTCTGGCCTTTTATGAAGCGGGAACGGCAGAAAGTACTTTTTAGTGTGATTTTTAGTATGATGTCAAAAGTAACCTCGGAAAACACGAAGTAGAAAATGTTCTCTACAGATTTTCTATAGGAAAAATAAATGTTTGTAAACTCTGCTTATCAATTGTTTGTTTTTCCTGCCTCTGCAATTTATTCATTAATAACTGACAGAGTTCAAGTTCATTTTTCACATGGTAGCTAGAAATTTTTCTCACTGTTAATTAGTAAGACTTTGAATCGTAAATGCTGATGGCTAAATGGTGCAAGTCATTATAAATAGCCGTACTTGAACTTTTAGTACTACAGTAATGGAAAATGAAATACAATTGGAGAAATATTTCATTGCAATAGCTTAAATTGGTTGGGAGTTTGACTTATCAGCAAAGCTCGTTCTTTGAATGCGTGAAATCTGGTATTGAGACCCTGTGCTACAAAAATAAGAGGTCTTAAATTTTGTTAATGAAGTGTATTTAAACCTTAGATTAAGTTTTGTTTCTGAATTCTCCAGCTAGATTGTGCAATCTGCAGAAGAGACTTTTATTTTGTTTTTTGGGGCCACACCTGGCAGTGCTTCGGGCTTACTCCTGGCTCTGTGCTCAGAGATCACCCCACTCCTAAGTGGGGCTCAGACCATCTGTGGTGCTGGGAATAGAACCCAGGTCAGCCACATGCAAGGCAAGTGCTTACCCATTCTACTGTTGCTTTAGAACTGCTGCTACTGTCCCAGAAGAGATATATTTTTATTCTCCACTTTTTTACTTCTATAACTCACTACAGAAACTTTACATTGATCTACCTTAAAAGCAATGTTACTATTAAATAATAGGTAAATTATTGGTTTGTCTCAGAGTTAATAGTAGTTAGGGTTAGTCTTTGTAGAAATAATAGTACATTTAAGTGTGTGTGTGAGTGTGTGTGTGTTGTGTATCTGGAATGGTTGTTACTAACACTGATATTTCTGAAAGGTATGTTGTGAACAATTGGGACACATTTTTAATAATAAGATGCTATGATTGAAAATGATATTATCATTGAAAAATATCTGACTTGGTAAATTCACAAAGAAATTACTTTCTGTGGAGCAGAGAGAGGTATGCGGGGTTAAGCACATGCCTTGCATGTGGCGGTCTCAGATCAGTCCTCAGAACCGCATGATCCCTTGACCTGGGTAATTCCTGGCACCTCAGGAAACAGCATCTCCAGGAGGAGCCTGGACCCCTGAGCACCACTTTGCTCTTTAAGTCTGATTCATTTTTCTAGACAGTCTAAATCACTTGATCACTTGATCACTTGGCATCCCATTATTCATCGATTTGCTCGAGCGGGTGCCAGTAATATTTCCATTTGACCCTATCACGTGCCAGTGTAGCCCAATGGCATCTGGTTTGCTTCAGAATACGAAGAGCCTCAAACCATTTGTTGCGGATCTTGGCGAAGAAGTCTGACCATCTTGTAGGTGGTGGCCACGTGATCTTTTGACATCCGTGGGATCCAGTCGGTAATGGCTCTAGTCCAGCGGTCCTCTCCAAGTCGCATTACATGTCCAGCCCATCTGATTTTTCGATGCCTTGGCAAGCGAGACAGCGTCCCTGACTCTGGAACAGCGACAGAGGTCAGAACTCCGATTCCTTCTTTCACTTGTGTGAGGCGTGATATTCCAAGACAATCTAAACAATGAAGTGTAATTTCTGAGATATTTCTGTGGATAAATAACTATTTCTTCGTTTCTTTTCTCTATCTCTCTTGATCTTTGCCTCCCTCCTGCCTTTTTTTGGAGGGTGGGGGTCCACACTTGTCATTGGCTACCCTGGTTTTGTGTTTTTTAGGTGCCAGGGGTCAAACCCTGGCCTCTGTTCAAGGCATGCGACCCAGCCCTTTGAGCCATCTCCTTGGACTAAATAAGATTATAGCTATCTCCATATTTAAATATCGGTAGAAGTGTGTACTCATGCCGTTTATTTGCCGTCCAATTGCTATGTAAAATGTAGTCTTTTTACAGACCTCAATCATTGGATTCTAAACCACATAATCTTTTTTTGGGGGTTGGGGCACACCTGGTGGTACTCATGGTTACCCGGGATCTCCGCTGAGGATCACTCCTGGCAGGGCTTGGAGGGCTATATGGGGTGCCTGGAATTGAACCTGGATTGGGTGCATCCAAGGCAAATACCTCCCATTATACTGTTTCTCCAAATCAAAACATTATAATCTTTCTCCTGCTCAATACTGTTACTTGAATTTAGTCCTATATTCAGTTTCTCCCCTGCTGGGGAGTTTCTCTTTACTTTCCAATAAATTTTTCCACTAATAAAATGTAATAAAATTGCTGTTGACTATTGAGTTATACTGTAAACTCTTCATGAAGATAGACATAAGAATTAATAACTTGAATCTGTAGTGACTTGTCCAGATATAAGCAATGCATATTTTATGGTATATATTTTGCATGTATGCAATAACAGTCATACATATCAGTAGAATCAATAATGTTTTGTTTTTTAGACTGAGAGTTGTGAACCATTTTGCTCTTTCATCAGGAATTACCGTAAGGTAATTTAAGGTACTAGAAGAAGAGATCCTAAGATATTGAAAACCATTCAGGCAAGGCTTCAGATGGGACTTTATCCATTATCTTATTTTTTCCATGTGATGAATGAGGAGCCTGTGGGCTGGTGTTTGGTTGTAAAGGTGAAGCTGACTTTGCCTAGAGTGTTTTTTGTGGCATTTATTGGTCCTCTTTTTGATGCTAATCCTTTGCTTCTTCCAATATTTCCATGCTAATGCAGATGGATAGAGCATGCATTGACTCATGTTGAAATGTCTCTAGGAGAGTCACATTCACACTCCTGCTGACAGCAGTGGCAGAGATGAAGTGTGAGATTAAGGGGTTTTATTGCTTGCCGCATTGCTTTGTGACCTAGTTAGATTCATGTTAGGCAGTGAATGACTTCGGAGGATGTTGAAATACATCTGCAGGAGTACTTTGTAGTACTTTTTCAATTTATCTTTACGTATTTGTTCCTCACAATAAGGCAGTTAAATCGAGTAAGATGACATGGTTGTTAACATAGTAGAAATGAAGAAATCTGGCTTGGAAACAGGATAGCATCAGAGTTAATAATACTTAGCGTTTATTTATTTATTTTTCTATTTATTTTCGATCTATCTATCTATCTTTCTATTGATATATTTATTTATTTAATTTTTTTGGGGGGGGGTCACACCTGGCAATGCTCAGGGGGTTACTCCTGGCTCTACACTCAGGATTTACTCCGGCGGCACTCAGGGGGACCATATGAGATGCCGGGGGAATGGAACTCAGGTCGGCCGCTTGCAAGGCAAACAAGCGCCTTACCGGGCTGTGCTATCGCTCCGGCCCCCTAATGTTTTTTTTATTTCTAAGTGGTGCTCAAGTCCTGGCTTCTGTGCTCAGGGATCACTCTTGGTAGTGCTGAGTGATCATAGGCAGTGCCAGGTATTGAACTCTGCTCCACAACTTGCAAGACCAGCACCTTACCTGTTGTACTGTCTCTCTCGCCCCAAGAATGTGTGTTTTTTGGGATGCCAGGGATCAAACCCGGGTTGGCCTTGTGCAAGGCAAACACCCTACCCACTGTCTTATCACTCCGGCCCCAAAGAGAGTCTTAAAGGAATTTCTATTTTAGAATTTTCATTTAGGTAGACATGATGATAAGGTCATTGAGGGACTTGGCGGGAAATAAATCAGGACAGTGCTTGAGAAGAACCTTTCAGTTGGATGAAGCAGCGTCTGAACAGATGCCTGAGTGGCCATGGTCGGTGAAGAAGCTCCCAGGAGGAGGCAGAAGTACCAGAGCCAAGAGGCCACGTGAGGGGCGGTGCAGAGCGGACAGAGGAACCCAGGGCATTGCGTAGGACTTCAAGGCCAGGTGAATAGCTGTGGGTCCCCACGCTCCCGAAAAGCAGGACTTTGAATATGGGAAGGATGTCATTTGGGGGTAATCCTCAGGCCGAGATTTGTGGAGAGAATTGAAAGTACCGTGTCAGAACAAGTGCATGGCAGAGCACGCAGCCTGAACACTGCCCGTCTTCCCTAGGGCTGACCTCCTGATCTGGCCAGCAAGAAGTTTGGGGAGGCCAGCACGGGCACTGAGTTGGCACCTGTCCCCCTACCTGAGATTCACCTGAGCTGTACGGGCGTGGAGGCTGCTCCCTACCTCCTGGATTTCAGGATCCTGTGGTCGGTCCTAGCCTGAGGCCGAGCTGTGCTCCTCATGGGAAAATGGAGTAATCCGCCTGGCTTCTGCTCAACTTCCAGATTCTTGTCTTCTCTCTGAGAAGAAATTTTAGGACAAGACAGGTAGAGAAGAGTTTCATGAAGGGAAAATGATGAGAAACATACCAGAAAGAATGTTTTTCTTTTCCTGTCGGGATAGCCCCTACAGGAAAGGGGATCGGCTGTGCACCCATGGTTAGGGGGTGCAGGCCTCTCCCCCAAAGGGAGGGCCCACATTTGGGACTTTCTTTGGGAGGTTGATCACATCAGGTCCTTTCCAAACTGCTTCAGCTTGGGGTGCCCTGCACATATGAGACAGGATGAAAGTGTTGTTAAGGAAAAAGGATCTGTGCTGTGCCCTCTTCACTCCCTCGGCCTTCCTGAGGGCCTTTCTCCTGCTGAATTGTCTCCCGAGGGGGCCGCACCTTTGAGATCCTATCGGAGCTCTTTGAACAGAGGGCTGTGGCTTTCCGCAGTTCCTCGCCAGCCTCCCCCACCCAGAGGCCGCCTCATCTCCATTTGTATTCTCATAGCACTGACTTTCCCTTCGTGTTATCACTCATCCAACCTGTTTCTTTGATAGTCAAGAGCTTGAAGGGTGGTGACAGGGTAGAGGAAAGGGTGGGTAAACAGGCAATTTAGGAACCCTGGGTATAAACTAGCGATTGGAAGTAGAGGAGGGAAGGGAAAAGAAGCAGGATCCTGTGTTTGAAGAGCGATGCTGCTTAAAGGGGCTTCTTGGGTGGTGGTGAGCTGGTGTGGGCCGGGCCTCAAGTCTTCCAGGTTCCCCAAGAATACAGGCGGTAGGACCCCAGATGCCTGGGCTCTGTGGGCCAAGACTATTAGTATAATTACTAGCTAATTATAACACTATTAGTAGACTATTCATAGGCCCAAGACTTTTCGCCTCTCCATGGAGGCCAAAAGTTTTCACAATGCCTTTATGTTTTCTTCTCAGGACAGGTTCTAAACTCTTGGAAATCTCCCTATCTGAATCATTTTGTTAGTTTATTTATTCCAATTGTAGTATCATGGGGGCACTCTATCAGAGTAGCCTAGCATGGTTTGAAGATGAATAATTCCAAAGCATCGTATACTCAAGCGTTCTATTCGAGGAGTTCTCTGTATGCCACACGAGGCAGGAGGCAGGGAAGACGCTCTGTTTCTGTATCTTCAAAAAAGAGGAGCCATAGCAATATTATATTTTAAGTAGACCTATGCAATAATAATTTATCAGTTAGAAAATAGTATTATCCCAGCATATTAACTCTTTTTTTTTCCTTTTTCTCACCCCAAGTTCTTGTGTTTATCTGTGCATAATTTGTAGGTAGTTAGAGAATGCTTACATGCTTTACCATATTATAGCAGGTTTAAAGTCAAGTAGTTTATCTCTGCAGGGAAAGGGCTGGAATGTAAAACTGTGAGGCATTAATATTTGATTGTGGTGATGCCTCCCAGGCAGCCACATCAAGTTTGGAACTGGCCTTGGAAGGAGCAGCTGTGTTTGGTCCTTGGAAAGCCTTCATCTTTCCATGCGGCCTGTTAGGCTTCCGAGAGCGGCAGGGGCGAAGTGGAAAAATACAGTGATCTGGAACCTATGTGAAAATAACAAGCTGCTGCGTTCACCCTTAGAAAAAGCGAAACAGCCCCTACTTGATAGGGAGCCACCACTGCGGCACCGCAGAGCCCGTGCTGCACATGGACCAGAATTGCCACTATTCTTTTATTTCAAAGCGGCTTTTGCGTTACTTGCTGATTATAAAACCACTTTGATCGGTGTGGAAGAACAAAGTAGCTGACAAATACTTTGTTCAGTGATAAAGTTGATATTCCATATTTAAATTCAATTTAATTCAAACTTCAGTTTAATTCAAGCTTCCTTGATCTTACTCCAGACTCCTTGAGGGATGGGTTTGCAGTCCAGGATCTTTACCAATCGCTTCCCCATCCAAGTTACACTTTTTTTCTTTGGAGGTGACAAGATGCAACTTGAGCAAAGGCAACGGGACAGAGTAGCAATCCTGTTAAACCTGTTTTCAGTTGATAGAGGCATTTCTTTCCCCTTTTGCTCCTTCATGAAATATGTGAAACTGAATTTTACCTTTTATTTTTTTTTAAAGATTTTGACACATTTTGATCATATTGAGGATCTCTTTATATATAACAAATCCCTGGGAAGCAAACAAACAAAACATATTTATTTAAACTAAAATTCCAAAGTCAGATTTTAATTTAAGTTT
>JAJIBD010037742.1:0-13859 GCA_021461705.1 Cryptotis parvus
TTGAGTGGGATCACTTGTGGTGGGCATAGACACTACATGGGGTGCTGAGGGATGGATCCCTTTGGTCAATTGTGTGCAAGGCAAATGCCTTTTCCTCTCTTCCGTTCTGTCTCTCCAGTCTCTGAATATCTTCCTGGGCATGGCTGAGGATCTTCTGCTTACATAACTTGTTTATAAGTTTCCTTTTTATCAACTGTCTCGGGGTCTATCTTGTCTCATTTTCATTTTTTAAGCTTAACTACGCCAGTACTAACCTAGAGGAGGTGTGTCCTGTACTTTTATCCCCCAGCTCTTACCAACAGTAACAGCCACAACTACTTAGCTGCTATGGTCAATATAAATTAATTGTGTGAATTAGCAGATTGTATCTAAGGCTGCAAACCCTGGACCTTTGGAAACTGTACGAGAGAGAGAGGCGAAGAGGCGAAGCAACTTGAGAAGAACTCTGTAACTTCACTGGTTTAGAAAGCATGGTGTTAGCATTTTTGGTCTTATTTTTATTATCTTGGGTGTTCTCCTTTAAGTGTTTTATGCATTCAAACTCATAATATTTGTGTGTGTGTTTGAGGTCAGACCCAGTGATGCACAGGGGTTACTTCTGGCACTGCACTCAGGAATTACTCCTGGCATTGCCCGGGGGCCATATGGGATGCCAGGAATCAAATCCGGATCAGCCGCCGCACAAAGCAAATGCCCTGTGGCCCAAAAAAAACTCATAATTTCTATAATAAAAGAATTTTAAAACTGTTTAGGTTTAATTTTAAAATATGAATTTTGTATAAATCATTATGTAGTATAAAGGGGAAATTTTTAAAAAATTTTATTATGCCACCGTGAGATATAAATTACAAAGATGTTCATGTTTGGGTTTTGGTCATACAGTGTCCAGCACCCATCCCTCCACCAGTGCCCATTTCCACCACCAATGTCCCCATTCCCCTCCCCTCCCTAGCCTGCCTCTATGGCAGGTTCTTCTTTTTCTTCTTCTCTCTCTCTTCTCTCTCTCTCTCTTTCTTCATGCAAACAAATGCAGTCTTCGATATCTGTCTTTTGTCCTTTTACAATTTCACTCAACACGATCCTCTCCATGTCCATTCATTTATAGGCAATTCATAAATTCATTTTTCTAACAGCTGCATAGTATTCCATTTGTAGATGTACCACAGTTTCTTTATCCAGTCATCAGCCTCAGCATTCTGGTTGTTTCCAGATTTTAAGCTATTGTGAATAGTGCTGATATGAAAATGAAAGTGCAGATGGCAGCTTTGCCGTGTGTTTTTGGCTTCCCAGGGTATATTCCCAGGAGTGGTCTGGCTAAGTCGTAAATGGGGAGCTCAATCTCTAGCCTTTGGAGTAATGTTTAATTGTTATCCAAATAAATGAGCCCTATTCCCACCAACAATGGATGAGTCTAGGGGGAAATTAACTATAGAAATTAACTCAAAATATTTAGAAATGTAAAAAAGTACTTTTACTTTATCCCTGTATCTAGTTTCACAAAAGCTGATTTGCACATTTTCATGTTGTTAAGTAACACTTGTTTTCACAGAAATATTTTGACACTGTTACTCCAGCATCCTTGAATTTGAGTTCATGAAGCATTTTCCCCATTTCTCCCTTTTCTAAATGTAATACTTCCCATAAATTATGGGAAGAAAAGTCAAAACATTTTCCCATCTGCATATAATGATAGGTATATACCCACTCAGAAAAGTGCTGTTGGACGTTGCAAGAAATACATAATCACACAAAGATTAGTCCTCAGAGAGTCTAGGGGCTGGAAAAATCTAATTATCCTACATGTCATTGTTCTACAGATTTAACTAGTTTATTGACTGGTTTACGGTCCAGAGAATTCTGAAAAAGCCCTTGCATTTTCATATTTTTTTTGTAGTATTCTAACACAATGTAAGTTTTATGGTTTAAGTAAAAAATAAAAATGATGTTAGTTGAAATGTATTGCCATATACTTCAGTCAGGAATTACCAGAAAAGAACACAATGAGTTTAGCTTGTTTTTTTATATTATTGGATTGATCAGACATGTAATTCTAGCCCTTCAGCTGGTGTAATAGAGAGATAGCATGGCTGGTAAGGTGCTTGCCTTATGCCAACTGGTCTTGCTTGATCCCCAGCAGCCCAGTAGGGTTCCCTTTGAGCACCACCAGAGTGATTTCTGAGCCAGGAGAAAGCTGAGTACCACTGGATGTGCCCGGCAACAAAAAACAAAAAAGCAAAATAAACAAATCAAAGTGCTATAAACTATTAACCTCTTATAGTGTTTTACTTATCTTGCCACAAACTGGTAATAACTAGTTGCTAACCCGATTCTAGAGCACTTCAGTCACTGGACTGTTAGCTTATCCCGAGAACTGACTGGTATATAGATTACTGAGCAGTGGATTATTTTTAAAATAGAGAATAGATAATGTGTTATAGTGCTGATTATTAGTATTTCAATGGCAACTAGGGTTGTCTCAATCTCCACAGTGATTAATGTGATTTTTTTATTAATGATTTTTAATTGACTTAGTTATAGATATGCTCTCTATTGGAATTTTTTGACTTTTGGGTCATACCCAACAATGCTCGGAGTTACCCTGACTCTACACTCAGAATTACCTCGATGGTACTCAGGGAAGCTATGGGAAGCTGGGATCAAACTTAAATTGTGGCGTGCAAGGCAAACCCACCCTGTTCTATTTCTCTGACCCTGTATCTGAATTATTTTACTATTTGGAACTTACGGTGATATAGAATGACTCAATATTAATTTTGGTGGGGAATAATTTTAAATTGGGTGTGTCAGACAATGAGGATAAGTAGGAATCTTATTTTCTTTATGGAAAAATGTGTTTGGGGGCTGGAGAGAGAGTATAGTGGGTAAGTATTTCGGTACCTCGCCATCCAGCCTGGCTTCAGCTCCCAAGACCTCCTATGCGCCTCTTGAGCCCACCAAGTAGGGTAGACCTTAGGAAGCCTGAGAAAGTCCTGAGCACAGTTGGGCGTGGCCAACACAAAACAAACAAACAAAGTGTTTCGTCCACTTATTAATTCAAAGCATATTTGGTATTTTTGGAATCTATAACTTGTTTTTTAAACTTTAGTGTAATGATGCTCCAGGGTCAAACAACCGCCTGAAAAATAAAATGGTCCACCCGCTTCTTTTTACCTAGCCTTTCGGGGAAGACTTGCATTTGCTTAGTTCTTGGCGTCAGTATTAATCAAGATTTTGTTGTATTTGGAAGAATACAGGGTTGTGGTTTTTTTTTTTGGCTTGGTCACACCTTTCGATGCTCAGGGTTACTCCTGATCTGCATTCAGGAATTACCTCACAGTGCTCTGGGGAACCATATGGGATACTGGGGGTGGAACCTGGGACGCCTTGTGGAAGGCAACTCTGTAATTATTGTTCTGGCCCCAGAACACAGTTTTTAGAGAAAGCCTGTGTTATCATCCACATGCATTTGAAGTGGCATGGCTTAAAGAAGCCTGAGGAGAACTCAAACTAACCTTCCTTTCCTTTGCTTCACGCGACAGCAAGCTTCCTGGCAGGGCAGCTTCCTGTGTGGTTTCACAGGACCATGCCCAAGGCCCATGCTTAATTAGACTCTGCTGTCAGTGTCTTAAACACCCAAATACTTCCTATTTGATCTTGTTTTGTCACTGAAGCCCACTGGGATGTTGTGGTTTTGGTTGTGCTCCCCACCTCCCCTTCCCACACACACACACACACACACACACACACACACACACACACACACACACAACCCTCCAGCCACTGCTTCCGTTTAGCTGCTGCCTTTCTCCTGGGGTTGTGTCTTGGGTCTTACTGGGAGGAGAAAGTCTCTCTCGCCCCTCATTCCTGGGACCTAGGTACAGACAAATATGTACAGAATTTGATGATAAAGTGTCCTGGAAGCTTTTTATGGTGGAAAGAGTAACCCTGGGGCCAGAGTGTTAGTACAGTGGGTAGACGTTTGGCTTGCAGGTCGAAGACCTGTCTAGTCTCCCCGACATCCCATAGGTCCCCGAAAGCACCACCAGAGTAATTCCTGAGTGCAGAGCCAAGAATAGCCCCTGAACATCGCTCGGTGTGACCCAAAGCCAAAAAAAAAAAAAAAAAAGAAATTAAAAGTAAAAAGAAAAGAGAGAAATCCCATGTACGCACTCTGGTCTTCCCCTTTCTGTAACACATTGCTAGCGTCAGAGTCTGTCTTTATTTTTTATTTTTTGCTTTTGGGTCACACCTGGCAATGCTTAGGAGTTACTTTGGCTCTTGTCTAGAATTACTCCTGGTGGTGCCCAGGCACCATATGGATTGCTGGGATCAAAACCCTGGTTGCTCCACATGCAAGTAAACACCCAAACAAGGCTTGTGCTATTGCACAGGCCCCTTTTTACTGGTTTTTATGTGAGAGCTGTGGCTCCATGGATGGTTCTGAGTTTTTCCTGTCCCCTGTCCTGGCCAGCTTTCCACATTTCTGGCTCTTGCCAGAACCCCCTGGGCTCAGATACTAACTCACCCTTTCAGTTGTTTTTGCTTCCCAGCCGTGACCTTCATTAACCTCATCTGTGACTTGAACTGAATCTGGACCTGAATGTCTGTCTCAATTCCCTAGAAGCCTGTCCCAGATGCACACAGTAGAGGAGATGTAAAGACGGAATGCAAAATGTTGACTGCCAGAAAGGAGTCTGGTTTCTACGGACTGGGTTACTTGACTTTCTAGGCAAAAGAAAACAAGGTCTGTTGGAGTGCCAAGGAGTGAGGATCGCCCTTTCTCCCCATTAGAGCAGGCTTAAGGTGGTAACTTGGGGACCGTTGCTCTTCTATGTTTTTTTGTGGTTGTTATTGTTTGCTTTGGTGTTTTTAGGGGGCCACACCTAGCAGTGCTGAGAAGCAGTCCTGGTTTGGGACCCAGGGGTCAGGGGCAATGTTCGAGGGGCTGGGTATAGTGCCAGGAATGCAGCCACACAAAGCTTGTCCACTCAGCAGCTGAACTATTTCTCGGCTTTCACTGTGCTTTTACAACGTCCAGGACACACAGACTGTCAGGGTGTGCATTTTCCATGCAGACTTAGCACTAGGTCTAGGCGAAAGGGCGCCTTGTTCTTATCACTGTTCTTATCAGGGTCATGGCTCCTGCTTCCCTTCCTCCCCATCTCGCCGGAAGCGTGGGTTTTGGTTAGGCCGATCTGCATGGCTGAGTTCACCTGCTGCTGCTGGTCTTCATCCAGCAAAACTGCTAGCTGTCCTGCTACTATTTCATTTTCTTCCAGTTCACCTTGCTGAGTCATTCCGTTTGGAGAAAGAAGCATCATCAGTCTGCTTGGGGCAGAATATTTTGACATTTGCCTTCCACTTACAAGTTGCTTTATTAACTTTCCCTGCGACGACTCAGATGAGTGCTCTTTGGAGCTCTCCATGAGCCGGATCTTATACCCCCCATTCTCTTTTGTATCAGGTGCTTCTTGACCCCAGCCCGTTCCTCCCTAATTTTGTCAGCAGTCCTCTCAGGCCGGTTTCGCCTATTCCTCAGTCAATGCTCTTGAGAGATCTTCCACGTTCCCTTCACCAGCTTTTGCCTCTTTAGTCACATATAACTCTGTCCTGAGCCATGCCCGCAGGCCTCAGCTTGAAGGCCACGGCCCAGGGTGTGTTTAATGCTTCAGAAAAAGTCCCTCCCCTTACCCCAGTGTAATACATCCCTTCCCTCTCAGCCTCTCCGTGCTTGCTGGATCAATTATTTATTGATTTGTGTAATTACATCAGTGCTCAGGTGTATGCTATGTTGCTCTAAGCGACGCTCCATCTGAGAATAATTCATGTCTTATACTTATCCCTTTACTTGACGTACACTGTAATGAAGACTCGAGTAAGAGCTTTGGACATAATCATTGCACCCTTTTTATTTGGGGTGGTGGTATGGGGGTGGGGGACACATACCCAGTAATACTATGGGTTCCCTCCTGGTTCTACACTCAGAAATCTCCTGTTAGTACTCAGGAGAGGAGTGTGCTGGGGATCCATCCTGAGTCAGCTGTGTGCAACACAAGTAACCTACCGCTGCACCATCACCCGCCTCCACACCCTCACTGTGTTTTCTTTTGGGTCACACCCAGTGATGCTCCACACCCTCACTTTGAAACTCACTCTTGGAGCCTCCAAGCCAGGAGGTGAGAGAATCTTTGGCTTGATTCTGTTGTATGCTATGGAATAACAAGCAGAAAAGTGCCGGGGTTTCCTGATGCAGGCCTAAGGGCGGTAGTACGGAGTCGAGCCCCTGACGGTGATGGTTTCCTCTTAGAGTCAAGTCTTTTTACTTCTTTTGGGTCACACTTGGCGAGCTCAGGGGTTACTCCTGGCTCTTCACTCAGAAATTACCCTGGCAGTGCTGGGACCGTGATAGGATGCTGGGGATTGAACCCGATTACGTCTGTAAGGCAAAGCCCTAACTGCTGTGCTATGGCTCCAGCCCCTGGAGTTAAGTCCTTATCCTTCCTGCATCCTATCTGCTGTGACTAACTTAGCTCAAGGGACCCTCTTCCAGCCCTCTGAAGTAAGGTCTGTATTCATTAGAAAAAGCAGCGGAGTCTAATGTTAGGTTTTTAGGAGACCCTAAGTTAGAGGCCTTACTCTTTATTAAAGAAAATCCCCAAGAAGTTTCCAAGTTGGTGTTCTCAGTTTCCAAGTTGGCTCAGGAGAAATTGGAGTGAGGGTAGAGGTGAGAAGGAGTACTGGACCCTGGGGCTTTACTCCAAGGCATGTTGAGAGACTTGCATTCAAAGCAAAATCACCCTCAGCATGAAACAGCTCTAAACCCAAGAAGGGAGGGTAGGCATCTGGTATTATTTTGGGACTGGGACATTTCAGCCCTCCTGGACCGTCATCGAATCACACCTAGCACTGGCTTTTAGTCGCCCATAAGTAAACTTTGGGTGGTGCCTGCATAGATAGTCCAAGAACTGTGTGCTTTTAGCTCATCTTAAGTTTTTGGACTTTATTGACTTAATCAGAACCAAATTATCCCAGAACTGACTTAGAGTTTTAATTAAAAAAAAAAGACTAGGGCCAGTATGATGGGTAGGGCCCACATGTGGTTACCTTTCGATCTCTGGCATCCCATATGGTCTCCTGAGCCCAATAGTAGTGGATCTCATAGTCAGAAATAATCCACAAGCACTGCCAGGGTGGCTTCAAACAAAACTACTTTAAAAAGTGCTTTAAAATGTATTTCCCAGTAGAAATTTATTCTTGAATACCTAACTTTATTTGACTTGTTTATTTGGGGGACCAAATTTAGTCTCACACGCAAGCTTCAAACTCTAAGCCGGTCAGACATAGCTCTGACAAAACCTTGTTCTGGCCTTTATGAAGCGGAACGGCAGAAAAGTACTTTTTTAGTGTGATTTTTAGTATGATGTCAAAAGTAACCTCGAAAACACGAAGTAGCAAAAATGTTCTCTACAGATTTTCTATAGGAAAAATAAATGTTTGTAAACTCTGCTTTTCAATACCTGTTTGTTTTTCCTGCCTCTGCAATTTATTCATTAATAACTGACAGAGTTCAAGTTCATTTTTTTCACATGGTAGCTAGAAATTTTTTTCACTGATAATTAGTAAGACTTTGAATCGTAAATGCTGATGGCTAAATGGTGCAAGTCATTATAAATAGCCGTACTTGAACTTTTAGTACTAGAGTAATGGAAAATGAAATACAATTGGAGAAATATTTCATTGCAATAGCTTAAATTGGTTGGGAGTTTGACTTAACAGCAAAGCCTGTTCTTTGAATGTGAAATCTGGTATTGAGACCCTGTGCTACAAAAAATAAGAGGTCTTAAATTTTGTTAATGAAGTGTATTTAAACCTTAGATTAAGTTTTGTTTCAATTCCAGCTAGATTGTGCAATCTGCAGAAGAGACTTTATTTTTCTTTGGGTCACACCTGGCAATCGGGCTTACCCTGGCTCTATGCCCAGAGATCACCCACTCCTAAGTGGGCTCAGACCATCTGTGGTGCTGGGAATAGAACCCAGGTCAGCTACATGCAAGGCAAGTGCTTACCCATTCTACTGTTGCTTTAGAACTGCTGCTACTGTCCCAGAAGAGATATATTTTTATTCTCCACTTTTTACTTCTATAACCCACTACAGAAACTTTACATTGATCTACCTTAAAAGCAATGTTACTATTGCAATAATAGGTAAATTATTGGTTTGTCTCAGAGTTAATTAGTAAGATTATCCTGTAGAAATAATAGTATATTTAAGTGTGTGTGGAGAGTGTGTGTGTTGGGTATCTGGAATGAGTTGTTACTAAGACTGATATTTCTGAAAAGGTATGTTGTGAATAATTGATACACATTTTTAATAATAAGATGCTAAATGATTGAAAATGATGTTATCATTGAAAAATATCTGACTTGGTAAATCTCACAAAGAAATTACTTTCTAATGGAGCAGAGAGGTAGCACGGGTTAAGCTACATGCCTTGCATGTACCGGTCCCAGATCAGTCCTCAGAACCGCATGATCCCTTGACCTGGGTAATTCCTGGCACCTCTAGAAACAGTATTCCAGGGAGGAGCCTGACCCCTGAGCTCCACTTTTGCTCTTTAAGTCTGATTCATTTTTCTAGACAGTCTAACTCACTTGATCACTGATCACTTGGCATCCCATTATCCATCGATTTGAGCGGTGCCAGTAATATTGCATTTGACCCTATCACGTCCAGTGTAGCCTAATGGCATCTGGTTGCTTCTGAATACCAAGCCCAAACTAATAGTTGCGATCTTGACGTAGCAGTCCGGACCATCCTTAGGTGGCGGCCACGTGATCTTTGACATCCCCCGTAATCCAGTCCGTAATGGTCTCAGTCCAGCTGTCCTCTCCAAGTCGTACTACATGTCCAGCCCATCTGATTTTCGATGCCTTGCAACAGACAGCGTCCTCACTCTGGAACAGCGATAGAGGTCAGAACTCCGATTCCTTCTTTCACTCCAGGAGCGTATTCAGACAACTAAACAATGAAGTGTAATTTCTGAGATATTTCCTGTGGATAAATTAGAATCATTTCTTCAAGCTTTTCTCTATCCTCTCTCCTTCTTTTTTTGATCTTTGCCTCCTCCCACTTTTTTGAGGCCGGGTCAATTTGTCATTGGCTACCCTGGTTTTGTGTTTTGTGTTAGGGTCAAAACCCTCCTGGCCTCTGTCTAAGGTATACGACCCAGCCCCTTTGAGCCATCTCCTTGGACGTTCAAATAAGATTATAGCTATTCCATATTTAAATATCGGTAGAAGTGTGTACTATGCCGTTTATTTTGTCGCCACCATATGTAGAAATGTAGTCTTACAGACCTCAATCATTGGATCTCTAAACCACATAATCTTTTTTTGGGGGTTGGGGGCACACCTGGTGGTACTCATGGTTACCCCGATCTCCGCTGAGGGGATCACTTGGCAGGGCTTGGAGGGCTATATGGGGCTTGAATTGAACCTGGATTGCATCCAAGGCAATATTCTCCCCATTATACTCTCAGCCTCTCCCAAATCAAAACATTATAATCTTTCTCCTGCTCAATACTGTTACTAAATTTAGTCCTATTCAGCTTCTCCCCTGCTGGGCTTCTTTATCTTCCAATAAATTTTTCCCCCCGAATTTCAATAAAATGTAATAAAATTGCTGTTGACTATTGAGTTATACTGTAAACTCTTCATGAAGATAGATAAGAAAATTAATAACTTGAATCTGTAGAAAATTTGTCCAGATATAAGCAATGGCTATTTTACAGAGAGTATTTTGCATGTATGCAATTAACAAATATGCATATCAGTAGAATCAATAATGTTTTGTTTTTTAGACTGAGAGTTGTGAACCATTTGCTCTTCATCAGGAATTCACCGTAAGGTAATTTTAAGGCAATTAGAAGAAGAGATCCCAAGATTATTGAAAACCATTCAGGCAAGGCTTCAGATGGACTTTATCCATTATCTTATTTTTTCCATGTGATGAATGAGGAGCCTGTGGCTGGTGTTTGGTTGTAAAGGTGAAGCTGACTTTGCCTAGGAGTGTTTTTGTGGCATTTATTGGTCCCCTTTTGATGCTTAACTTTGCTTCTTCCAATATTTCCATGCTAATGCAGATGGATAGAGCATGCATTGACTCATGTTGAAATGTCTCTAGGAGAGTCACATTTCTCCATACCCTGCTGACAGCAGTGGCAGAGATGAAGTGATTAAGGGGTTTTATTAAGCTTGGCCGATTGCTTGTGACCTAGTTAGATTCATATGTTAGGGCAGTGAATGACTTTGAGGATGTTGAAATACATCCGCAGAGTACTTGTGGTACTTTTCAATTTATCTTTACGCATTTGTTCCTCACAATAAGGCAGCAAATCGAGTAAGACATGGCTGTTACCATAGTAGAAATGAAGAAATCTGGCTTCGAAACAGGATAGCATCAGAGTTAATAATACTGAAGTTTATTTGTTTATTTTTCTATTTATTTTCGATCTATCTATCTATCTTTCTATTGATATATTTATTTATTTAATCTTTTTGGGGGTCACAATCTGGCAATGCTCAGGGTTACCCTGGCTCTACACTCAGGATTTCTGACTCCCCAGTGCACTCAGGGGACCATATGGTATGCCGGGAATGGAACTCAGGTCAGCTTGCAAGGCAAACAACGCCTTACCCGCTGTGCTACCGCTTCCCGGCCCTAATGCTTTTATTTTTAAGTGGTGCTCAAGTCCTGGCTTGTGCTCAGGGATCACTCTTGGTAGTGCTGAGGATCATAGGCAGTGCCAGGTATTGAACTCTGCTCCACAACTCTGCAAGACCAGCACCTTACCTGTTGTACTGTCTCTCTCGCCCCAAGAATGTGTGTTTTTGGGATGCCAGGATCAAATCTGGTTGGCCTCTTTGTGCAAGGCAAACAGACCCTAGCCCACTGTCTTATCACTCCGCCAGCCCCAAAGAGAGTCTCTAGCGAATTTTTACTTTAGAATTTTCTACTAGGTAGAGACATGATGATAAGGTCATTGAGGGACTCATGGAAATAACCTGGTGCGCTTGAGAAGAACCTTTCAGTTGGATGAAGTAGAGCGTCTGAATGATGCCTGAGTGGCTATGGTCGGTGAAGAAGCTCCCAGGAGGAGGCAGAAGTACCAGAGCCAAGAGGCCACGCGGAGGGCGGTGCAGAGCCGACAGAGGAACCAGGGCATTAAGTGTGAGGGACTTGGGCAAGGCCAGGTGAATAGCTGTGGGTCCCCACGCCTCCTCGAAAAGCAGGACTCTTGAATATGGGAAGGATGTCATTTGGGGTAACTTCAGGCCAGATCTGGTATAGAATGAAAGTACCGTGTCAGAACAAGTGCATGGTGCAGAAGACGCAGAGCCTCAAACACTCTGCCCCCGCTTTCCTTAGGGGCTGACTCCCAAGGGCCAGCGCAAAGTTCTGGGTATGTCAAAAACGGCGGTCGAGTTGGCACCTGTCCCCTACCTGAGATTCACTCTGAGCTGTACGGGCGTGGGAGGCTGCCCTACCTCCTGATCATGGATCCTGTATACGGTCCTAGCCTGAGGCCGAGCTACAGCTCCTCATGGGAAAATGAAGTAATCCGCCTGGCTTCTGCTCAACTTCCAGATTCTTGTCTTCTCTGAGAAGGAAATTTAGGACAAGACAGGTGTGAGAAGAGCTTCATGCAGTTGGAAAATGATGAGAAACATAAACAGAAAGAATATTTTTTTCCTGTCGGGATAGCCCCTACAGAAAGGGATCGCAGCACCCATGGTTAGGGGGTGCAGGCCTCTCAAAGGGAGGGGCCTGCATTTGGGACTTTCTTTGGGAGGTTGATCACATCAGGTCCTTCCAAACTGCTTCAGCTTAAAAGTCTCAAAACATATGAGATACTTGTGCCGTTGTTAAGGAAAAGGATCTGTGCCCTCTTCACTTCGGCCTTCCTGAGGTACCTTTTCTTGGGAATTGTCTCCCGAGGGGGTCAGACTTTGAGGTAGATCCTATCGGAGCTCTTGAACAGAGGGCTGTGGCTTCGCGAGTTCCCTTCGCCAGCCTCCCTGCACTCCAGAGGCCGCCTCATCTCCATTTCCTAGCCTCAGCACTGACTTTCCCTCTGTGGCATTACCATCCAACCTGCTCTTGAGTCAAGAGCTTAAAGGCGTGTATAGGGTAGAGGAAAGGGAAAACAGGCAATTTAGGGAACAGTCCCTGGGTATAAACCAGCGATTGGAAGTAGAGGAGGGAAGGGAAAAGAAGCAGGATCCTGTGTTTGAAGAGCTTATGCTGCTTAAAGGGGCTTTTGGGTGGTGGTGAGCCATGTGGCCGAATCTCAAGTCTTCCAGGTTCTCTAAGAATACAGGCGGACCCCAGATGCCTGGCCTGTGTGGGCTACACTATTAGTATAATTACGCTAATTATAACACTATTAGTAGACTATTCATAGTGGCCCAAGACTTTTCGCCCTCCATGGAGGCCAAAAGTTTTCTACAATGCCTTATGTTTTTCCTCAGACAGGTTCTAAACCCTTGAAATCTCCTATCTGAATTATTTGAGAAGGATTTGTCCAATTGTAGTATCATGGGGGCACTCTATCAGAGTAGCCTAGCATGGTTTGAAGATGAATACACCCAAAGCATCGGGATACCTTCAAACGTCTCTTATCTTGTGAGTTCTCTGTATGCCACACGGCAGGAGGCAGGAAGGAATTTGCTTCTGTATCTTCAAAAAGAGGGAGCTATAGCAATATTATATTTTAAGTAGGACTCATGCAATAATAATTTATCAGTTAAAAAATAGTATTATCCCAGCATATTAATCTTTTTTCCTTTTCTCTCACCCCAAGTTCTTAGTTTATTCAAAGTATAATTGTAGGTAGTTAGAGAATGCTACATGCTTTACCATATTATAGCAGGCTTGCAAAGTCAAGGTTTATCTCTGCAGGAAAAGGGCATGAATGTAAACTGTGGAGGCATTAATATTTATTTAGGTGATGCCTCCCAGGCAGCCAATTGTGCTTTGAACTGGCCTTGAAGGAGCAGCTGTGTTTGGTCCTTGAAAGCTCTAAATTTTTCCATGTGGCCTGTTAGGCTTCTCTGAGAACGGCAGGGGCGGAGTGGAAAAATACAGTGATCTGAAACTCCAGGTGAAAATAACAAGCTGCTGTGTTCACCCTTAGAAAAAGAAACAGCCCCTACTTGATAGTAGGGAGCTGATTAGATTTGAGGCACACAGAGAGCCCGTGCTGCACATGGACCAGAATTGCTACTATTCTTTTATTTCAAAGGTTTTGTACATTATTGATTATAAAACCACTTTGATCAGTGTGGAAGAACAGCAGCTGACAAATACTTTAGTTCAGTGATAAAGTTGATATTCCATATTTAAATTCAATTTAATTCAAACTTCAGTTCAATTCAAGCTTCCTTGATCTTACCCAGACTCCTTAAGGATGGATTTGGTAGCCAGGATCTTTACCAATCCTTCCCCATCCAAGTTTACACTTTTTCTTTGGAGGTGACAAGATGCACTTGAGCAGAGGCAACTGGGACTGGTAGCCAATCCTGTTAACCTGTTTGAGTTGATAGAAGAGCATTTCCTTTCCCTTTGCTCCTTCCATGGAAATATGTGAAACTGAATTTTACCCAGTTCATTTTTATTTTTTTAAAATATTCGACACATTTTGATCGCTATTGAGGATCTCTTTATAACAAATCCCTGGGAAAGCAAACAAACAAAACATATTTATTTAAACTAAAATTCCAAAGTCAGATTTTTAATTTAAGTTTAGAGTCATGCACACTTAAGTGAAGGAAGCCTACATTTGATTTAACTAGAGTAT